>PVIH01003016.1:0-130225 GCA_004025045.1 Sigmodon hispidus | reverse complement strand
AGTTCCAGTTCCAGGCAAACACCAAGGCAAATAAATAAATAAAGTTTAAAAAAAAAATAATCACAAGCTTGGAAGACAAAAGAGAAAGGGTATATATAGTCATAGATTAAAAGTAGATTAAATATAATAAAGTAAAGTACTTTAAAAAAGAGTAAAGTAAAATAAATAATAATAATAATAAGCCACATAAAGATAGGAAATACACATAGAGTCTGGATGCTGATTGTTACATTGTCTTTACATTTTCTGATTGTTAAAAAAACAAACAGGTACTAAGACATTGTATTATGAAAACTGCTGGATTAAACAAATCTATATATTTTTAAAATATCTTGACTTCAAAATGAAAGTCAAAAGATGTTACTTTGAGGAAGAGGTTGTGCTCCTATTTCCACAGGAGATGAGAGACTGGGTTCATTCCAGACTGATCTGGATCAGGTTTGATTGGGAAGACCCCCTGAAAATCCTGACTATAAACATAAAGAATAAACGTAGACGAACTAGAATACATATTATGTGTATTTTACTTGCTCAAACATAAAAAATAAATCATCTTTGGATGACTTGTGTACATTGCTCAGTCTATACTTGTATTAATGCAAATATATGTTACTTTTAAAAGTTTATATATTATCACAGTGAGGAAACCAGATACCAATAAAACAGATGGCCCAGGTGATCCAACATTCAAAACAGCTTCAAGGCTGCTGCCTGAGATGATCCGGTCTCACAGAATACTCCAGTTAAGACTTAACAGTTATCTTGATTTTTCTCAAAGTTCCCCCAAAGATACCAGAGCCCACAAACATCAGGAAGTAGTCTAAATAATGATGCCCACACTCCCAAGAGATGGGACACGGATGGGTTTTGGTTAGTCAGTGGATTATGAATGTTTGTCATTGTTTAGAGGAGGTTGATTACAAGTTATTATTGGACAAAGTTAAAAAAAAAAAAACTAGACAGCGGCATTAAATTCAAAGATCTCTTTCTAAAGGAACAGTAGGAAAAAGGGTAATTACTGAATCTACTTTAATCCAAAAAACAATTTCAAAATTGTATGGATTTTGGTTTATTGTACAAGTTATTTTTGCTATACTATATGTATGCTTCTACTGTTGTTTGGGGCATTGTCCTTATGCAACTCATTTAAAAAATGTAATGTAGGGGCTGGAGAGATGGCTCAGCGGTTAAGAGCACCGTCTGCTCTTCCAGAGGACCCGGGTTCGATTCCCAGCACCCACATGGCAGCTAACAACTGTCTGTAGTTCCAGTTCCAGGCAAACACCAAGGCAAATAAATAAATAAATAATAAATAAATAAAGTTTAAAAAAAAAATGTAATGTATAACTAAAAAATTCAGTAGTTAGTCATCTATAACAGACAAACCTTAGTTATGTTAGGCATGTTTTCAGGGTCACATGTTGTAGTCCAAAGTTTCTGTCCCATCAGAAACTCTCAGATATCTGGCAGCTGCTTCCCAAATAATCGACTAGGAGGCTTAATATTATAGTAACTGCTGGGCCAGAAGCTTAGGCTTATTACTAACTAGCTCTTACACTTAAATTAACCCATAATTCTTATCTATGTTTAGCCATGTGAATTAATTCCTTTGCTCAGTCCAGCATTCTCATCTTGCTTCCTCTGCATCTGGCTGGTAACCGCTTCTATGCCTTTCCTCCTCCCACAATTCTCTTAGTCTGGTTGTCCTGCCTATACTTCCTGCCAGACTACTGGCCCATCAGCATTTTATTAAACCAATACTACCAGTGACAAAGTTTTATAGTGTACAAAAGCATTATCCCATAATACACAGATTATTTAAATAGATAGTCTTCAAACAAAAGACCTACGGAATATGGCATTTAATATGTTTCATAACCTAAAGCTTTTCATAACAATGAAATATATCTGTTATGAAGAAACTCAGTTTGCTTTCTTTATGGTAAAAGCTAGCCATTTGGGCAAAAAAACAAAAACAAAAACAAACAAACAAACAAGCCAAAAAAACCCCCAAAACCAAAACAACAAAATTTCCCTTGCCTTAATTGTGCCAGAATATTGTTGTCCAAACTGGCCTGGCAGGATGCAAAAGAAAGCGACTGCCAAACTTTGTCAAGACAAGGTAGAACAGTCTTCCAAAATTCTCTGCTTCTCTTTTTTGAGAAAATTTATTTATTAAGTATATAGCACACAGAAGATGTCATTATAGATGGTCGTGAGCCACCATGTGGTTGCTGGGAATTGAACTCAGGACTTCTGGAAGAACAGTCAGTGCTCTTAACCTCTGAGCCCATCCCTGCTTCTCAAAAATATCTGTCAGATATACTAGGTCTATAGGCCAGAGTTTAATGCCCTAATGTTAGAGAAGAACTTTGGGTGACTGTCCAGAAAGCCAGATGTCCTTGTAGTTATTTCTGGGGTCTTTAATGGAGTTAAAGACTAAATAATTAGACTTAAAGTTTTCTTTAGTTATGATAAAAAGGTAAATAAAGTATAAAACTTTAGACTCACAAAAATAATAGAATGTTCTCTAAATTTGCCAAGTACAAATGGTCTAGATATTGTAACTGTAATTCTTACTTAATAACTGTTTTTGTTGTATGTAATTTTACTATGTTTAAGTTAAAACCTTTTTTTATTTAGATAAAAAGGAGAAATGCTGTGGAGTACTACTTCTGTACACTATGAAAATTTATTACTCTCATTGCTAACAAAAAGCTGATCTGCCAATAGCTAGGCAGGATTTTGAGGGCAGAGAGAATGCTGGAAAGAAGGGCCGAGTCTGGGGAGTTGAAAGCTAGGTGGGAAAGAAGCAACTTGGAAAGCTCATAGATGAGAAAATGAGCCTCAGGGCAACACACAAATGAATAGAAATGGGTTAATTTAAGTTATAAGAGCTGGCTGGAGACAAGACTAAGCATTTATAATTAATAATAAATCTCTGTTTGGTTTCTTGGGAGCAACTACTGGGACATAGAGAAACTCCACTTACATATACCTTCCAAAGGAAACCAAGGCAGAACATGGGACTGCTTAATACAGTGGAAAAGCAGAGTTTCGAAGCAGGTAAATTATAGCTATGGCTTCTCTAATTCATGTTATGACCTCTAGAACTCACTATGTAGACCAGAGCATAAGCAGAAAAAGCAACTTCAAAGATTAGGTTTTCTCAAAAAAATGGGCACTATTAGAAATGTGATGATCTAGGAGAAATGGAAATCTTTAGAATGTGTACCTGGGGAAGGGCTGTCTGGCCAAAAACAGAACTTCTCATGAGCACTGCACAAGGATTTCTTGAGCTCAGCACATCGTTCCTTATCTGAAAGCCACAAGAGGTAGCAATTATCATATACTACACAGATTCAAAATCTAAAGAGCTAAGAGTCTTTAAAAAATCTAGCCATACATACATTTAAATAATTAGAATACCTTAAAAAAGATGAAAACAATGGCAATTACATCATCTTAATACTTAACACAAAATAGTTCCAAATGAAGATCTTTTCTTGGTACAAAGGAAGCAAGTTGTGCAACTTGGAAGGTAGGGCTTTCCAAAACATGGGCCTTTAGCATATCCTCTCTTTGCTCTGAAAGTTCAAATCTGCGATTAAAAGGTAAACATACTGCTGTCTATCTAGAAAGCACAAAATTGAGACTACTCCATAGTAGAACCAAGGCTGATAGGGAGAAGGCTGTCGCAACGTCACCTTATCTTAGGTAATAAGGCACATTCTTCATTCAGACAGATGGCTGGTCTAGCGCCTTTCAAATACTAAGCTAGTGCTCTACCCCTTTGTGGAGAAAATGTGATCTGTACTTTATACTTACATCTGCCAAAGTCAAAAGCTGGTTGTAAACTGGCACAGAGGAAAGCCTGACAGCTAGAGCATTTGAGCATATCACATTCAACCGTGACCCAGCCGTATTTTGCGCAGATAAGTGGAGACAGCTCAGGGGGCTTCCCTGCCCATTTCAACGAGTACTCATGTTAAGAAAAACCATGTATATGAAAACCAAGCACAATTAAAACTTGAACACATTTTAAAGAAATGAACACACTCATTAAAAGTAGACAGTAACCATTTATACTGGCTAGCCAGCTAGCTCCAGGGGTCTTGTCTCTGCTTCCATACACTGGGATACCTGCACACTACCATGTCCATTCAGCTGTCATGTGGGTTCTGGAATCCTAACTCTGGTCCCATGCTTATGCAGCAACTGTTCCATCTACAGTCTTCTCCCTAGCCTCTTTGTTTTGTGTTTTGGGTAGAGTTTACTCTGTAGCCCAAGCTGGCCTTAAACTCCTGAAAGTCTTTCTGCCTTACTCTTCCAATGCTAAGACTACAGATGTGAACCATCATTCCAGCCACTAACAATCATTCTTACTTTCATTTTAAAAAAATTGGAGATTCATTTATTTTATATATATTTTGCCTACAGGTATGCCTGTGCATCATGTGCATGTAGTGTCCACAAAGGCCAGAAGAAACAACTGTGTCCCCTGTAACTAGTGTTACAGATAGTTGTGAACTGCCATATGGGCCCTGGGAATCACATGCAGATCCTCTGAAGAGTGGTAAAGGCTCTTTACTGCTATCCATCTCTATAGCCTCATAACCATTTTTAAAGCACAAACATATGCTTTTCAGTACACTGACCACAAGTAATAAGGAAAAGGGAAAAATTATGAACTTTTTGTCTAGAAAGACTCAAATATTTACTTTAGAGCATACCTATTGTCTTAGTTACTACAAGTTTGAATAGAAGAACAATTTGGGCCCATGAGGACAGAACCATCCTGCACAACACAGTGAGAACCTACCTTTTAAAAAATTTTATGTATTTAGGGTAGGCAGTGGTGGTGCATGCCTTTAAGCCCATCACTCAAGAGGAATAAGCAGGCAGATCTCTGATTTTGAGGTCAGCCTGGTCTATACATCAAGTTCCAGGCCAGGCAAGGCTACATCATAAGACCCTGTCTCAAAAAAAGAAAAGCCTGGTCAGTGGTGGTTCATGCCTTTAATCCCAGCACTTGGGAGGGAGAGGCAAACTGTTCTCTAAGTTTGAGGCCAGCCTGGTCTACAGAGGAAATTCCAGGACAGCAGTGCTACACTGAGAAACCCTGTTGTGGTGATATATTGTATATTTAATAAAAACAGTCTGAAGTATCAGAGGACAGATCCACCCACAGATTCAGCCATAAAGGTCAGAGTGGTGATTCATGCCTTTAATCCCATCACTTGGAAGACAGAGATCTGTCTGGCTCTACTGAGTTGAAGGCCTAACAGCCAGGCAGTGGTGACACATACCTTTAATCCCAGCACTAGAAAACTGAACCAGGAAGTGAGATGGCTGGGTGGAGAGAGAAAGAGGAAGGAGTTCGGCTGAAGATGGAGAGAAGCTGACTGGGTGAAAAGTGGCTGGAGAGAAGCTGACTGGGTGAAAAGTGGCTGTGGTTGTTTATCTTGCTAATATTTCAGCTCTTCCCCAAAATCTCATTGCTTATATTTTACCTCAAGAGATTTTACTTTGTTGACCATGATGGCGCACACCACCCCTCTGGTAAATTTCTGAATTTGAGGTCAGCCTGAGTTCTAGAACAGCCAGGGCTATATAGAAATACCTTGTCTCAAAAAGCAAAATTCAAAACAAAATAAAAAAGTGTGTGTGTGAGGGGGTTATTTTAGGGACTAGCGAGAGAACTCAGCAGTTAAGAGTATGTTCCTCTTACAAAGGACTAGAGTTTGATACACAACAACCTGTAACTCTAGTTCCAGCGTATGATACCCTCCTCTGGCTCGGGGGAACACCCACACTCACATATACACACCCAGACACATACACACATAAATATGCAAAATTAAAAAAACAATTTTTAAAAAACGCAGCCAAGTGGTGGTGGTGTATGCTTTTAGTCCCAGTACTTGGGAAGCACAGGCAGGGGGATCTTTGTGAGTTCAAGGTCAGCCTGGTCTACACTGAGTTCCAGGACAGCTGGGGCTGTTCTACAGAAAAACAGTCTTAAAAAACAAAACAAATCAAGTTAGAGTCACTATGGACTTCTCCAAGAGCAGCTCTAGTCCTGCTTTCTGGCACTCACGCCCTTGGGCTCTCCTGTCCTGAATGAGCTGGCCTGGTAACTGTCTCCATATGGTGAGTGATGGCTTCTAAGGTTAAGTTACAAAGACAGTGTGGGACCAGTAAGACAGCTCAATGGGTACAGTACCTGCTGCTAACTCTAATAACCTGCAGTTTATCTCTGGGATATCTTCTGTCCTTCCACATGATGGAAGGACAGAAGAGACTCCCACACACAAACTGTCCTCTGAACTCAAATGTACATCATGGCATGGATGCACTCACAGTCCTGGGTAATAAGGAACCAAGGAATGTTTCTTACCATTAGACAGCACCGAGCCGAAGCCCTCAATGGGACAGTAACAAGAAAGTGAACCAGCTGGTAATCATATCAGAGGGCTTGGCCCTGGGTCTCTCCGATCTCTATGCACTGGATGCCTTTCATTGCTGTCTTTAAGAGAACCTGAGCCTCTGCTACACTGCTGAGCATAGCAGCACATGTGTAACGGTCACATCAGAGAGCCAAAGGCAGGAAGACACTGAGTTCAAAGTTAACCAAGGATATGTAAGGAGTTCTATGTCCACCTAGGCCATATAGTTCCAGGCAGGAAAAAACCAAGCTGGGCTAGAGAGCTGACTCAGTAGCTAACAACAGCTGCAGCTGCTCTTCCAGGGGACCCAAGTTCGGTTCCCAGTCTGCTCACAACTGCTTGTAACTCCTACTCTAGGTCTCATACCTTTGTCCGGCCTTCTCTGGATTTTCCCTCCACACATACACGGCATATATTAAAGCAGATACATAAATTTAGAAACAAAACAAAGAAAAACAAAAACTATAACTACCCTGTGTTGTAAAATGTTTCTGGCCCAGACTTTCGGGTTTGGATCAGAGGTTTGGATCCATTCTTTGTCCCACTGCCGTTTAGGCCCAAATAATCACAGATTTCTATTATTTTTATGCTGACTGGCCAGGGCCCAGGCATATAACTTGCTAGCTCTTCAGTCTTAAACTAACCCATTTTTCTTATCCTGTTCAGCCATGCGGCTTGGTACTTTTTCTCAGCAGCATTTCCTCTATGTCTCCTGGCAGCTCCAGTGACTCTGTGGAATCTATGTCTGTTCTGAGATGTTACCAGAGTTTTTTTAGTCTGGTAGCCCTGCTCACACTTCCTGTCTGCTTTCAGCCAATCAGCCTTTTATTAAACCGGTAGGCAGGGGCTGGAGAGATGGCTCAGCTGTTGAGAGCACTGGCTGTTCTTCTAGAGGAGTTCAATTCCCAGCATCCACATGGCAGCTGACAACTGTCTGTAACCCTAGCTTCAGGGCAAAACAACCCTGTACAAAAAATTTAAATAAATAAATAAATCTTTTAAACCTGTAGGCAGGACAATTATTTAAAATGTAACACATAATCCCACTACAACCCTGTGTCTGGATTCAGAGCCCACAGAGTTTGTGGGATAATAGTTGTTTAAAGACACAAAGTATTAGAGCAATCTGTCATGCAGCAGTGACTAATATCCAAAAGGGACCTAGAAACTGTCAAAACAGTAGTGCACTTTCTCTGAGATCTCAGTCTTGGCTCCTCTACTTGCTAGCAGGATGTCTTGGGATGTCATGTAATCTACCTCCTGGCTTTGTTGTTTTTTGTTCTTCTGTTCTCATCTGTAAAGTGAGTATAGTAGGCCTAGGAATACAGCTCAGTATAGCAAGCCTAGGAATATAGCTCAGTGGGAAAGTGTTTGCCTGGCATACATGGGATCCTAGGTTTGATTCCCAACACTGCACCCACCAAAAACTAATATGGCAGTAAAAATACTTATTTTCGGGGCTGGAGAGATGGCTCAGCGGTCAAGAGCACCGTCTGCTCTTCCAGAGGACCGGGGTTCGATTCCCAGCACCCACATGGCAGCTCACAACTGTCTGTAGTTTCAGTTCCAGGCAAACACCAAGGCAAATAAATAAATAAATAAAAGTGTTTTTTTAAAAAAAAAAAAATACTTATTTTCACAGGAGTAATTTAAAGATCAAAGGTGAGAATACATGTGAAAACATACTACCTATGTACATACACATTATCAGTAGCTCTTCCTTCTGTCAGGAAGGAATTTGTTCTGTTCTGTAAAGAAAAAAGATTATCTGGGCACAGTGGATCCCATTTATTATCTCAACATTTGGGATCAAGGCAGAAGAACAATGAAGTTGACCTTAGGATGCAAATTCCAGATTCTGTCTCAAAACAAAACACACAAATTAAAAGATATAATCTATTCCTCAACTGATTCTTTAAGAGATAACATATTATCTTGCTGATTTTTTCTTTTCTTTTCAATTTTTCAAGACAGGATTTCTCTGTGTAACAGTCCTAGCTGTCTTGGAACTCGATTTGTAGACCAGGCTAACATTGAACTCACAGAGATCTGCCTGCCTCTGCCTCCTGAGTCCTGGGATTAAAGGTGAGTACCACCATTGCTCAGCTGGTGCTAATTTTCATAGAAAAGTTCTTACCAATACTGATTCTTTGATTTAAAAGATCAGAATAAGGGGCTGGAGAGATGGCTCAGTAGTTAAGAGCACTTGTTGCTCTTCCAGAGGACTCCAGTTCAATTTCCAGAACTCACATGGTGGGTAACAACCATCTGCAACTCCATTTCAGGGGATCTGATGCCCTCTTTTGGACTCTGTGGGCACTAAAAACATGTGGTTCACACATAGGCAAAACTTACACACACACACACAGAGAGAGAGAGAGAGAGAGAGAGAGAGAGAGAGAGAGAGAGAGAAGTAGTATAGAATTCTAGAGTAACAATTCTGCAGCAAGTCACCCCTAACATAAAAAAGGATATAGAAAAGGTTTCCACTCTGTGAAAAAAGGCTTCTTTGCTTGTAGATTCCAATGGGGGCTGTTCTTGAGGTGATCCATTGGCTGACTGAGATGTGGCAGATGTGTCCTTTCTGAAACCAAGCAGTAGGAGTGTTAGTGACCCTCTTCTCTGCTTAAGTTTCCACCTATCCCATATCAAACTCAAACTAGACTTTAAGCTTCTAAAAACCATTTCAATTGCCACCATTTCAGTCAAGCCATTCCCTTATTTAATATATCCTATATCTTCATAATACTTATAAAATTTATGACTCTAAATTCTTCAATCTGGCAATCACAACTCTTTACAGTTTAGCCAGTCCCTCCTAGCTCATTCATAGTTCTCCAATAATATTCTGAATAACTGTAGTTAATACAAAATAAGGCCTTCAAGGATTCAGGTATTGAATAATAATACAATTTAAACCACCTCAGAGAATATTTATTTTTCCTTTTTTTGAGACAAGAGTCTCACTCTATAACCCAGGCTGGCCTAGAATTCACAGCAATCCTCCTGCTTCAGCCTCTCAAGCTTTGGGATTGCTACTGTAACACACACACACTCTTTTATGTGGGTTCAGGGATTGAACTCAGGTCAGCAGGCTCATATGGCAAGCACCTTTACCAATGAGTCATTCTGCTGGCTCAGAAATTTAACTGTCTGAGACAAAGGATAACTTAGATAGTGCTATCTACATGAATCTCAATTAGGATATTCAAGTCAAAGACAAGATTTATTTCAAGAAGAAATTTCAGAAAAACACAATTTAAAGGAAAACCAAACAGGCCAGGCAGTTGTGATGCAAGTTTCTGATCCCAGCACTTGGGTGGCAGAGGCAAGGCGGGAGATCCCTATGAGTTTGAGGCCAGCCTGGTCTACAGAAGGCCAAGGCTAGGCAAAGAAACTCTGCCTTGAGAAAAAAAAAAAAAAAAGGAAGAGGAGGAGGAAAAGAAGGGAAGAAAATAAAACATTTTCAGTGAAAGGCATTCTAACAGCCTCCGATAACCTTCCCAGGGATAGGAGGGAGGTGGAACTGCTAACACAAGAACCATCTGTTTACTTGTTTTATTTTCTTATGTGTGTGTATGTGATGTATGAGTGTGAGTCTGAGTGTCCTGATATGTCTATGGAGTTCCGAGAACAATTTTCAGGAATCAGTTCTTCCCTTTCAACTTTCAGTAGGTTCTAGGGCGAGAATTCAAGTCATCGGGCTCCCACAGGCTTTATTTATCTCCTGAGTCATCCTGACTATCTCTGTTTTTGTTTTTTTTTAAGAGACATTTTGTGACATAGGCTGGTCCCAGAACTCACTACATAACAAGCTGACCCAGAATTTACATCAATTCTCTTGCTTCAGGCTTTCCAGCGCTGGTATCACAAATGTAAGCCACTGTGCTCAGCTAAAAAGCCTTTAGCAATACAGTAACACCAATAACTGTGACTTGAAATAGATAAAATTATTCTAAGAATTTTTCTCAGTGATTTACAGACAGCCTCAAGAAGATGGGGTTCTGGGGGTGGGGAAATTAGAAGATTCCCTACACCTAGATGTGAATTAAATAACATCTATTTCATACATCTGTGAGAAATATAGCATGGCTTCAATTTCAAGGTTAAGAAAAGCCAAACCTACTGCAGTCTAAGCAATATCCATAAATTTCTCACAAAGAGAAAAAATTTACTCATTTTAACTCTCTCCTTTTCCTCTTTCTCCTCTCCATGTCTCTTTCTCTAACAGGGCCTCAAGTTGGCCTGAAACTTCAGAACCTCCACTCCCCAAGGGCTTAGATTAGAGTTTAAGCGTTAGAGATCAAATCCTGGCCTAGTGCACACCAGGCTAGCTATATTCCCCGTCCAGCATTAACTATTTAAGTAAGGAAGGACCGCGAAGCGCGGGGGTATGGCATGAAACCACATAACTTTAGTTTCTTGATAACTACTTTAACCGTTTAATTGGTTTATGATCCCGTGTAAACTTGCTTTATTCATTTAAGAGTGATCTTCCGAAAAGGGGTTCCTAAGCTTCCACAGACTGTGAGAAACCACCGCATGAATTAGTATTTTCGCTTATTCAGCTAACAGTCTTCTCCCTCAAAAAAGGCTTACAACAAAATTTCGCTAGTGATGTCACGTTCAGGTGCGTCCGGAGACTATCGTAGCCGAGCAATCAGGGAAGCTCAGCCTCTTTCAGATCCCAAGAAGAATTCAACCCCAGTCAAACCAGAGTCAAGTTACGCTGCCGCCCCCGCCCCTGCTCCAGGCCCATGTTCCCAAAGCCACTCTTAATCTTCCAGCGCCCAAACCACGGCCTGAGGAACTCACGCTTCTGTGCCTCCATCTTCCGGGACAATTCCCTCATCTATCAGCTGCCGCACTTTCTGAGGCGTTCCTTCAGGGGAACGAACAACTGCACCCCAAGTCTTTTCAATACCCGCGGCAAACAGCGGCGCCTCACTGGGAGCCGCCATCTTGGTCCGGTCCTCAGTTGTGTCCCCACGGTCCCGAGGCTCAGGAACTTCCGTTCTGGTGTAAGACACGCCCCTCGGTTCCACCCCTTCCTGATTATCTAAAATGATTTAAGAGTGACTAAAATGTTTAAGACTGAATGTAGGTTGTTTCGCTGCTGAACTAGCATATTTAGGTTAATACCTTTTTGTTTGTTTGTTTGTTTTCAAGAAAGGGTTTTTCTGTGCAGCCTTGACCGGCCTGGAACTTTATCGGTAGGTCAGGCTGGTCTCAAATTAACAGAGATCCACCTGTCTCTGCCTCTTTCAGATCCCATAAAGAATTCAACCTCAGTCAAATCACAGAGTGAAGTTATGGGTTTAAAGACGTGCACCACCGTGCCTAGCTACAAGAATGTAAAAGAAATAAAAATGTAAAAAATGTTTTAATAACTAAACTACTTTTGTAGAGCTGGAACATTTGTGGCCTTGAGCTTGACCTTCGTTGTATCCTTTTTCCTCCCTAAACATAATGGTGCAGCTCACTCATAAACCCACCTTAAAGTGCCATTTATTGGGGGGGGGGGAGAGAGAAAAGAAGAGGAGATGAGAGGACAGGAGAGAGGGAGAGAAAAATACCATTTACTAAAGAAAATCCTTTGAGAGAAATAAGAAAACTATATTATTTACTTTTAAATCTTAAATACCTACCCTTGACTTAATTTTATTTTCTTTTGCTACATACCTCTGTATGATGTATGTGAGTGTAGGTGTTGCTGTATATATGTGTGTGCACACATATATGCAGCAACATGTGTGGAGGCCAGAGTTTGATGTTAGCTGTCTTCCTCAGTCGCTCTCCGCCTTCTTTGTTTGAGGCAAGGTCTCTTATTTCACTGATTTGGCCTCAACACAACACAACACACACACATACATACACAGAGGCATAAACAGCTGGGTTAGGGAAATGTCTCAGTGGGTTAGAGCAACACAACTTGAAGTCAGAGTCTAGAACCCACATGACTTAGATCTAGAAGTTTTGTGTGTGTATACATGTATATGCATATGTGTGAGGCCATACAGAGGTCACCTTGATATCTAGCTTGTTTTTTTGTTTGTTTTGTTTAGCTTTGCTTTTTGAGACAGGGTTTTTCTGGGTAGGCCTGGCTGTCCTGGAGCTCACTCGACCTCCTGAGTACTCCTGATTCTAGCTAGTGGTTAAGAGTAACAACCGTTAAGCCCTTGCAGAAGCCCTGGGTTTGCTTCCCAACATCCACATGGAGGTTCACAGCTCCTGTAACTTCAGTTCTAGGGAAACCTGAGGCCCTCTTTTTACCTCTGAAGAGAGTAAACTTAGCTCAAGAAATGCCATTTTAGAGAACTATGCAGAACTAAAGCAGACAGAGCCCTAAGAAAGAGTCCCTCACCCAGTTCCCAGAGACCATTGCTAGAAACTGCTGTTCACAGAGGGACAGCATGACCTAAGTTCTGACTACAGAATCCATACCACCCTGACCCTGCTACCTGACCACCAAATGCTCTAGTAAAAATATACCACCATCATTCCTGGGCCCAGATTCAAGGAGAAATTCCCCAGATTAGCTGTCAGCACACAACCTTGCACTAGAGTAACCCCAAATTGTGGTTTTTTTCCCTTTAAAAGTGGCTGTTAAGCTCCCCTCAGGAGCCCCTCCTGATCTTGCTATTGCAAGAGCTGGACTGGGTTCCCTGCCATGGCTTGTATTTACATAAATAAACCTTGCTGTTGCATTCTGGACTTCTCTGGTCCCTGGTGGTCTCTTTGGCGTTCCAAACTTGGGCACAACAACCTCTATGAGTACTACATGCACTTGAGGCCTTTGCCTCCTGAGTGCTGAGATTGAAGGCGTTTACGATCAGGGTCTAGCTAAAATTCTTTTTAAAAAACCAAAATTGCTAGTCTATATCTTAGACATGACTCAAGTTACCGGGATTATGGAAATGTAGTTTTGCTAAATTGTTCTCTTATAGTCATTAAATGCCCAGTTGAGCCTGAGAGGGGGGGTTAAAGGCTCTGAGGGAGAGGATGCAGCTCAGATGGATTTGTGCTTGCCTAGCAGCATATACCATAGAAATTGGGGATTGTGGCACTTGGGCATGGGTGGCAGGAGGCTAAGAAGTTCAAGATTTTATGTCCTTTGTACATGGGACATCCTTTGCTCAAGGTTAGCCTGTGCTACATTCACTCTCTCTTTTTCTTTTAAAGATTTATTTATTTATTTATTTATTATGTATACAGTATGCAGAAGAGGGTACTAGATGTCATCATAGATGGTTGTGACCCATCTATGCTGGGAATTGAACTCAGGACCTCTGGAAGAATAGTCAGTGCTCTTAACCTCTGAGCCATCCCTCCAGACTCCCTCTCTCTTAAACAAAAGAATCTGTAGTTCTTCCTATCCTCCACAGTAGGGCTGTCTATTTGACTATCTCCAGGGAAGATTTTTCTAGCTTTTCTTAATCCCTGAGCAGTGTCTCCTACAAATTCCACTTTTAATCAAATGACATTTTTTTCAGAGTGATTTTTTTCAGTTCACAGCAAATTAAATAGAAAGTACAGAGAGTTCACAGCCATCGTGGCCCTGCTGTGTAGTCTCACCATCTATCAACACATTGCGCCAGTGTGCAGCTCATTTGTCAGAATCAATGAACCAGGGTTGACACATCATTATCAGCCAAAGTTCATAGTCTACACTAGTGTAATCTAGAAGTGTTCCTTCAGGAACTATTTTAAAAAACCTGTCTGTGAGAGGGTTTTTTTTTTGTTGTTGTTTAAAAAGAAACAATGAGAGGGGATAAAATCAAATCTACTTTTTAAAAACTAGAGCAAGAATACAATGAACATGGAGGACCCATCACCTAGGTACAGTTAGCATCAATCTTTAGCAATCCTAATCTGAATTATCCCCTTTCTCCAGTGTCTTCCACCCTAACCTACCACATTCCTATCCCACTTTCATTTTTCATTATTTTAAAACACATACTAAATATTAATATCATAGTGTTTTACATTTATTTGTTTATTTGTTTGTTTGTTTGTGTATAGGTGTTTTGCCTGCATGTTTGTCTGTGTTTGTGAGGAGATCAGAGGAGGGCATTAGGTCCCCTGGAATTGGAGTTACAAATGGTTGTGAGCTATCACGTGTGTTCTGAGAATGAAATGTGAGTCTTTGGAAAGAGCAGCCTGTACTCTTAACCACTCAGCCATTTTTCTAGTTCTATCATAGGGATATTATAAGTATTATAAGTATCATAGGATATTTTAAGTATTTCCACCTAATTTTCTTTATTAATTTTTTGGTGGGGGTTTCAAGATAAAGTGTCTCTGTGTAACAGTCTTGGCTGTCCTGGAACTCACTTCTTAGACCAGGTTGGCCCCAAACTCAGAGATCCTCCTGCCTCTGCCTTCTCTGTGGTGAAACTAAAGCCATGTAATACCACCACCCAGCCCAAGATTGTTTTAATGTATATATGACTGTGTTTGCATATTTGACTATGTACCATTGTGAGAGCCAAGGTCTCTCTATTTTGTTACTCAGAGCCATTTTGAGGAATTTCCCAAAGGTCAGGCCAGCTTCTGAGTAATCAAGAAGACATTCCAAGGTAACCACAAGTATTCCCTCACCCTTAAGACAACCAATTAGCTAGCTACTGTACAACTGGCTGAAGACATAATATTAGTGAAGACAATTCTTCTAGACACCAGCTCCATAACAGTGCTGCTCTCCCCAGCACTCCCCAATGACAGCATCTCTTTGTTTTGTCCCTTAAGAGCCCTGCCCTGCACAGGGGAGGGACCCCTCTGGCTGTGACAATTAGGAGTTGGGTCCCTGCTGCAGGTACTTTGCCTTGCTTTTGCATCTCAGAGAGCTGGTGAGTTACTGGGGTCCATCTAGAGATCGTCGAGTCTGGGCACAACATCATGTTCTTGTCTGTGGCCATGGAGACCAGAAGAGGGTGTGGTATCTCCTGGAACTGGAGTTACAGAAGGTTGTGAGCCACCATGTGGGTGCTGTGAATAGATTACAGTTCCTTTGGAAGAGGAGCGTGTGGTCTTAACTGGTAAGCCATCTCTCCAGCTAACCTCCCCTCCTACGGAGGCAGAATCTCACTATGTTTCATAGTTCCAGACTTGGAACTATGAAGCCCAGGCTAGCTTCCAGTTCATTGAGATATACCTGCCACCACCTCTTGAGTGGCTGGAATTAAAGGAGTGTACCACCATGTCCAGCAACTTTTTAAAGGTTTATTTATCTTTATGTGTATGTGTGTATGCCTGTATGTGTTATATGTATCACATCTGCATAGGAGGAACTGAGCTACTGGTAGTTTTGCACTGCCTGATATAGTGCCAGGAATCAAATCTGGGTTCTCTAGAAGAGCAATAAGCACTCTTAACTGCGGAACCATAGCTCTATAATTTTTAAAAAAATAACTAGAGTCCAATTGTTGTTCCCTGTATGTGTGGGTGTAACTCCCTACACTGAAGCACAAGCAACTACCAGTAGCCGCACCCTTAAGGAAAAATGGCCGAGCTGGAGAGATGGCTCGGTCGTTAAGAGCACTGACTGCTCTTTTGGAGGACGTGAGTTCAATTCCCAGCATCCACATGGCCGCTAACAACTGCCTGTAATTCCAACATCTGGCACCCTTACAGTTATACATGCAGGCAAAACACCAATTCACATAAAATAAAAATGAATATTAACAAAAAAAAGAAAAGAAACATGGCCACCCTCCAGCAGCCACGAGTTGTCCCTAGTTCCTCGGCTGGAAGTAGAATCTCATGACCCCGCTTCGCACATATCTAAGTTGGAATGTTGACCAGCTTAATCATAGCCGCTATTACTTTCAAATGCTTGAACAGCATTTCACAGTATTTTCCCCATCTTTCACTTCCTATATTCTCTCTGTCTTTTCCCACTCAGCCATTCACCTACCCTCATTGGTTCACAATGGGTGGGTTTTTTTTTCCTGATTTTCTTCCATTAATCCTACTGCACAGTCATGTTGTAAAGGTACATATAGTCATCTAATGCCAGTGACAGCTGGCATTCAAGGGGAAGATCTCTTAATTATCAAAGGTGGAAGTATTCTACCATACCTTGTTTAGACACAATACTCCTATAAAGAGAAAATTTCCTTACAGTAGTATTGGGTTAGTCAGTTGGCACAATTCTTGCACCAGACCTCATCGTAGATGGTTGTGAGCCACCATGTGATTTTGCTGGGAATTGAACTCAGGTCCTCTGGAAGAACAGTCAGTGCTCTTAACCTCTGAGCCATCTCTCCAGCCCCTCTTTTTTTTTTTTTTTTTAAATGTATGTGTATGGGTGTTTTGTGTGTATGTATGTATGTATGTGCACCCTTTGTGTACATGGTGCCATAAGAGGCCAGAAGAGGGAATTAGATTCTTTAGGACTGGAGTTACAGATGGTTGTGAGCTGCCATGTAGGTGCTGGGAATCAAATCCAAGTCCTCTAGAAGAGCAACCAGTGCTCGTAACTGCCGAGTTTTCTCTCCAGTGTGGTGGTACAAGTGTTTAGAAAAATTAATGAGGAGGCTAGAAAGATGGCTCAGAGGTTTTGAGTACTGGCTGCTCTTCCAAATGTCCTGAGTTTAGTTCCCACGACTACCTGGTTGCTAAAACATATAATAATATCTAGTGCTCTCTTCTGGTGGGCATGGATACTTTTTTGAGGTGGCGAGAAGGAAAAATTTTTTTTTTTTTTTTTTTTAAATTTTTTTTTTTGATTTATTTATTTATTATGCATACAGTTTTACAGAAGAGGGCGCCAGACCTCATCATAGATGGTTGTGAGCCACCATGTGGTTTTGCTGGGAATTGAACTCAGGACCTCTGGAAGAACAGTCAGTGCTCTTAACCTCTGAGCCATCTCTCCAGCCCCTTTTTTTTTTTTTTAAAACTTTATTTATTTATTTATTTATTTGCCTTGGTGTTTGCCTGGAACTGGAACTACAGACAGTTGTTAGCTGCCATGTGGGTGCTGGGAATCGAACCCAGGTCCTCTGGAAGAGCAGACGGTGCTCTTAACCGCTGAGCCATCTCTCCAGCCCCCGAGAAGGAAAAATTAATTCTCTTTTATTTTGTTTTTCATAGTTTAGACCACAGACTTTATTTTTTGGGGGGGTGGTTGATGGAGTCTCATGTATCACAGATCACAGACTGGCTTTAAACTCATTACACAGTCAAGGAACTTGAATTTATGAGCCTCCTGCATTGACCCATTGACTAGTGAAGTGCTAGGCTGGGATTATAGGCAAGCACTATCACACAGGAGTTCTGTTTGGTCCTGCCCTTTTTTTTTTTTTTTTAAAAAAAAAAAGAGTAGGGGGCTGGAGAGATGGCTCAGCGGTTAAGAGCACCGGCTGCTCTTCCAGAGGACCCGGGTTCGATTCCCAGCACCCACATGGCAGCTAACAACTGTCTGTAGTTCCAGTTCCAGGCAAACACGAAGGCAAATAAATATAAATAAATAAATGAAGGGTTTCTAAAAAAAAAAAAAAAAAAAAAAAGAGTAAATAAACTTTTCTGTGTGGGGGTGCTTTGCTTCACAGCTGTCTGTCTGTGCATCACTTGCATGCCTGCACCTGGCATAAGAGAGTGTTTGTTCCTGGATTTGGAATTACAAATGGATGTGAACGTGGGTACTAGGAATTGTACTCATGAACTCTGGAAGACCAGCCAGTGCTCTGCACTCATCCTTCTAGCCTCTGTTTTTTTGAGACAGGAGTTTATGTAGCTAAGAATGGAATTAAACTTGCTATGTATCTGAATCTGGACTTAAATGTCTGATCTTCCTGCCACCAACGTTTTAGTCCCTGAATTACAAGGGTGCCACCATGCTGTTTTAGATGGGGACTGTACCCAGGGTTTGGTGAACTAGCACTTTAAACAAAGGAGTTATCTACATTCCCTAGCACCACAGGCTTCCTTCCCCACCCCTAGATGTCAAATATTTTTTATAAACTGCTTTATAATGCATAGTGGGTAAAATACTTCTTTTCCTACAGAAACTGGGTGTGGGATACAATAGCACAGGCTCTATGATGTGACATGAAATTTGCTCACTGGGATCAAAGGACACTTCTCATCCCAGCACTTTCTCCTCCCAGACTCCCAATCCAAAACAAACAAACAAACAAACAAACAAACAAAATCAAAACAAAAACCCCCAACCCCCCAACCCCCCCCAACAACCTACTTATGAGGTTCTCTTGTGTGAAACCTCAAGGGGACCAGCAGTCCATCAAAACAGATCTCAGAGCCTTAACAAGTTTTGTTTCCCTTGAGAAATTTATATCTTTACCTCCTTATTTAGAAATAGCAGTGTGTATCTGCAATTTCCCACTTTGCACTGTGTCCACCTCCCCAAGTTTGAAGCCAAATTTTCTGTTGAATTTTGGAACAATGAGAACTTCTGATATATACATTTGATTTTTAAATCATATTGTTTGTTCTATTTGCTGCCATTAATTTTACATGTCTTTCATTGTGTATATTGTAAAAGGACTGAGCTTGGTTGTGTCCTCAGATAAGATGGCCATCGGTCATCTATAAGAGTATCTTTTTCTTGGCATGGCACGCACACACAAGCCGTGCTATTTAAGGATCTTCAATGATGTATGTGAGGAGCCTGAAAGGTTATCTTATTGGAGTTTTCATTTGTGCTTCTTTGATTACTCGTAAGATTGAACGGTTTTCGGCATTTGCTAACTAGGTTTAAAGCTGTTTGCTCGGGACGTCGCTTATACCGGGGGAGGGTCCTGCCAATGCTACTAAGAGACAAAACAAATGAAACCCCGGAATAGCTCGCTCTTTAGGTTTCATCTCTGACTCCGCCCACCACCCCTACCCCCTGTGAGCTCTTTGTGCGTGCCAACAGTCCGCAGACGGGATCTCAGTCTACAGGACTGCAGACGAGTGTACTGATACCAAATACACGCACTGTGTACATATGATATATGATACTTCTGAATACCGTGCTAACTGGACAGAGTTCTGGTGTACCGACTATGCCCGGGGTAGCCGCCCTGTCTGGGAGTCTCTTCAGGCGTAGCCTCCTCGCTCGGTTTTCCACTGACTGGTCTGAGTCCAGGAGAAGCGGGCCAGTCCGGGAGGTTGATGCGCTCTAAAAGCGATTGCTTTTGCCTTTTCTCCCTCCGCCCTTTTTAGCTATAGCTATGGTTACCACGTCTCTCCCCGCCTTCCTCCACCTGCCAAGAAAGAGACTGCTCATTGGTTCTCTGTCACCAAGGTAGCCAGTCATTGGTTACTGGCAAGCCCGGCGCTCCCCCGGGCCCTGTCTCTCCGGTCTCTTGAGGAGCCCGGGAAGGAGGCTCGGCTCGAGCTGCCGGGGCAGGGGCTTGCCGGGACCGGGCTGCGGCAATCGTTAGCGGGCCATGTCGGCTGCCCAGGGCTGGGACCGAAACCGCCGGCGGGGAGGAGGCGCGGCCGGCGGGGCCAGCGGGGGTAGTGGGGCCGGCGCGGCCGGCGGGGGTCGGGGCACCGGCCAGCTCAACCGATTCGTGCAGCTCTCCGGACGGCCGCACCTGCCAGGTGAGTGCTGGGACCGCTGCCGGCGAGTAGGTGGCGGCCGCTCGGCTCTGGCTGCCCCTCGGACACAGCCGAGGACTGGGAAGCAGAGCACCGGGAAGGTGGCGTTGAGGTCAGGAGGGGGACCAGAGCACGCCTGAAGAGAAGTCTCGCTGTGTCGGACAGCTCGGGGATGAGAGTTGTATTTTCTTCTCGAAGGAGAAGCCACTGTCTCTTTGACATTCCCAAATGTTTTGCTTGCCCGATTCCTGATCTTTTCCCCTTCCGCAGTTTGATGGTGGGAAAAAAAGACATTGGTGTTTAGCTGTGGACAGATTATTTGGAAAAGAGTGCCATATTAAGAAGAGATGAGCAATATGGGAGTGATTTAGTTGAAAAAAAAAAAAAGAGAGAGAGAGAACCACCTAACTGTGTAAGAGTTGGGTATTTGGATACGAATGTGCATGTGTGTGAGTGTGTGTGGTGCGGTGTGGTGTGGTGTGGTGTGGTGTGGTGTGGTGTGGTGTGGTGTGGTGTGTGTGTGTGTGTGTGTGGCTGAGGAGTATATGGGAAAGAAAACCAAGAAGAAGATTAAAGTTGAATCATTAATATTTGGGGATGTCCAGAGACAGAATGGATAAGGTGTCTAGATTTGAAAAGGAGGAAATAAAGATCAAGAAAATAAAGAAGCCAATGATACTGTGACCCCTGTACCAAAACTAAAAATTGGAAAAGTATTTCTCTTGCTATAATTTTATGTTCTGGTCTTTGAGTTCACACATGTCTTTTTTTTGTTTTTTAAAGCCCAAAGTCAAAATGATATGTATGTAAACACTTTTTAAAGAATACATTTATAAATGAATTTTCAGTTTGTTATAAGGAAGGTAGAGAATTAAATTATGCACAGAATGCCAATCATTATATTGGGCAATCGTGTTTTCTTACCGTGAAGAGAACTGTCAGGAATGATGTATTAGATCTTCGCCATGTTTTTTTTTTGTGTATGTGTGACTCGTGTTGATTGTATCAGTGATGTATTTGTTTAGATCAGTTTTGAGAACCTGATGGTTTCTGAATTATGTTTACTACTGTGACTTGTGTTCTTTTAAATAGTGAAAAATCAATTTATTAATTTGAAGATAACAAAGGGAATTTTACTTACCCAATGAGACAATTACTAATATTTGTGATATGGTTTTAAATGTGTGCCAGAAATGTTCATTAATCCATTTGTACATGCCACTAAAATAAGATTGATACATTTATAAATAGACAAATATATGATGAACTGGATTTGAAATGACAGTATTAGACTGGGTAAACTGAAATTACTAAATATGTGGTTTTTAATGTGAAAAATAAAAAGTACACCTCTTTATCCCCAGTAAACAGCAAAACCATAGATTTTTGTGTGTTACTAGCCTAGAAAGTAAATCTATTGGTAAGCACTATTCCCAAGCACTATTTGCCCTCTGCCACTGCAATCATTAAGCCTTTGGTCATGGATTAATTATTATACCATGAACTTCATGCGGGCTTTCTCGGGGTCCTGTAATATGTTGGTGCAGTTCCTCACAGCTACCACATGAGGGCGGTGGAAGCCATGATTTCAAATAAGGGCTTGAAGTATGGAGCTATTTCTGCATTCCCTTAGCATGCGAGGACAAGAACAGCCATTTGTCCAGAGGTGAAGATAAAACGTGCTTAAACTGTGAAAATTTGAGAAGTGCACTCATCAGTCTTCGTTCTGCTTCCTTTCTTTCATGCTGGCATTCAAATCCTCCTTCCACACACAAGCCTTCTCCATCGAAATTTCCCTCATTGCCAAAATTGGAAAATTTCTGATATCTCAATAATACTTTGAAATTCTTTTATACTAATCTATTGTTCTCACAGGTATTACATTTTAAATCTCTTAACTCTATTTTTGAATAATTAAAAGGGTTTTAAGTGGTAGGGAGGAATAGGAATGTGTAGGTCTGTTTTATGGCTGACCCTGCAGGCCTAGCTCCTTTTTTTTTTTTTTTTTTTTCCCCATTTGGTGTATTAATTTTCCTTCCTTTTTGACCTCTAGTACTGGTTTCTACATTTCTACATACTGGAAGAACCTTTCTTCTTTCTTTTTGCATGTCTACTTTGTTCCCAGTCCCCATGAAACAAAGCAGTCAGCCTGGTGATCTTCCTAGAATGCCTCCAAATAGCATCTCTTAAAAAATTTGAAGGCAGGGTCTTACTATATAGTTCCCGATGACCTGGAACTTCCCGTATAGACCAGGGTGGCCTTGGATTCACAGAGATCCTCCGAGACCGAAAATTTTCCTCTTGTGTGCTGGGATGAAAGGCTTGTGTTACTGTGCCTGTCTTGGTGGTAGCATCTTTACCCATCTACTTATGGGAACCTGAAATCAGAGTGACCGACATCCTTAAGCTCCCCACCAATGTCAGTTGTAATTAGCTCCCTAGTCTTGCTTACTTTGCTGCTGCTTTAACTAACTGTTGCTGTCATTGTCCTTTAGTTTGCTGCAGTGGCTGCTCAGCCGTCTTCTGCCTCTGCCAGTTCCCTCCATTCAGAGTGCTGACCTCTCACCATCTCTGCTTACAGCTCTTTTCTCTTTTCTGGTTCTTTGGTTTTTAAGATAAAGTCTCACCTTTGTCCACGCTGGCTTTCAGCCATCCATCCTCCTGCCTCAGCTTCTAGACTAGTGGGATGAAGGTGTGTGCCACCGAACCCATTCTTTCTCGCTATTTCATTGCTCTCACAGTAAGGTAAAAATCCTTAATGTGTCCTAAAGGCAGCGCATTGTTTGTATTCTCCCCTTGGGTTAATCCTCCATTCTGTCCTCTGCTCTTTGCTCTTTTTCTCTCTCCACAGGAAGCCACTGCATGTGGTCTTCTATCCTGCAGGAGCCTCACACGCTCCATTCTTATTTAGCTTGTGTCTTTATTGAATCTCAATTGTTTTTTTTTCCCCCCCATAGGAGCCTTTTCTTATGTTTCTGACATGGCTCCTTCTCTCTGTACCCTCTCCTAATATTATGCATTTCTCCTAAGGCATATGTAGCATTCGTGTGTGAATATTCTTGGGAAAGGCATACCATATCTCTGTGTGTACAAATATTGTCTTGCCTTTCTGCTATCATTTTTATTTTTAAAATATTTTTCTTTAAAAACGGAATTACTTACGGTGTGTATGTATACCATAATGTACTGTCTTTAATTTTTTTTAACTAGGAGCTGTAGAGAGAGCTCAGAGGTATTGCTGCTCTTTCCGAGATGCAGGGTTCAAGTCCCAGCATCCACGTAGTGGCTTATAATCAACCATCTATAACTCCAATTCTAAGAGATCAGGTATCCTCTGTGTCCTCCACAGACACCATGCATGTAGGTGGTACACAGACATACATGCAGGCAAAATACTTGTACACATAAAATTAAAATATTTTTTAAGTTAAAAATTAATTAGTGTATTGGCATATCTGTAAGATACGAATGTGCAATGATTTGATTGTTGTAGTTTAATCCTCCATAGTTCCCCTGGCTCCAGACAAACAGATAGTGTCCAGTTCTTAAAAGTATCAGGTAGCGTATCAAACACAGTGTCAGCAAAGTGTTTTGAGATTTTGAATATTGTCTTGCCTTTATCTTTTTTATTTTTAAAATACTTTTTCTTTAAAAACAGAATTACTGTGTGTATGTGCACTCACTCACTTACAAGCTGAGCCACAATGGGCATTTGGAAGTCAGAGGACAACTTTGGGGAGTCAGTTTTTTCTTTTTACCATGTCGGTCCTGGGACTAGAACCCAGGTTGTCAGACTTGACAGCAAGCTCATTTACCTTCAGAGCCATCTTGCTGGTCTCTTTACTATTTTCTAAGATATAGCAGTGATGATGTATTTGCCCCACAGGTCAAGACATTCGTAGGTTTTTAGTTCTCAGTAATTAATAATCTTTATATACCCAGGGAAAGAATAGGAAATGATCTGCTACTTTGTAGATTAAGCATTTAGAGATAGAGCTTAGAGAGCAAGGGAATTGTGGAACAGAATACAAGTTAGTATTATGTTTTAATATATAAGTTTAAGTGAATGTGTTAGTAGGGAAAAACAGTTAAATTTATTGTTAACATAGAAACTGACAAAGAGGAAAAAATACTTAATAGTTGGTAATGCTGGGTGAAAAATAGTCCTGAAATCTTAAATTAGAAATGTGGATGGGTAGTGGCACACACCCTTGGTTAATCGGAGTTTGGGAGGCAGAGGTAGGCTCATATTTGTGAATTGGACGCTAGCTCTATGAGTGCAAGTTCAGGACAGGCAAGCCTACCCAGAGAAACCCTGTCACAAACAAACAAACAGAAATGTTTACAATTCAGATGGTAGAAAGAGCATGCCACATATGGTAGTACATGTCTGTATGATTCGAGCCTCTGGAGGAAAAGGCAGGAAATCCAGGTCTCTTCCACTAAAGAGCTGCATTTGAGTTGGAGGCCATCTTGAGCAACACGAAACCTTGTCTCAAAAGCAAAAAAGCAAAACAAAACAGCATGGCAGAAGGCAGGTTTTCTTCTTATCTTTGACCCTGCCTATTGGCTTCTCTCCCTAGTAACAAACAATGATACATTTTCTTGGGATGTGTGCCATTTGCCTGGTCTTGGGTTATTGATGTTTAGATAAGCTAGACGGAGCTTGAAAGTGCAGCCTCCTCCCACAGTGACACAGTGAGTTTCCCTGTGTATGAGGGATTTTACACTTAGGATCTTTATCTTGCTGATACAATTCTGGAAGTACTGTTTAAACCTTGATAAACTGTCAGATTGCCCTTCATAGAGGTAGTGTCAATCATGATCTAATGACAACGTTAGAGTGCAGCTGCTGACTTCTTGGTTCCTTGGTAATGGAGTGTATTATTGGGACAACCCCTCCCCCCCAATCTTTCTAAGTGCTAAGGGTGGAACCAGGCTTTGTACGCGGCAGACAAGCACGCTACCCTGAAGCTATTCCCCTAGGCCTGAGATTGGTGTTTTTGTTTGTTTGTTTTTGAGTCTGTTTCTATAGCCCTGACTAACCTGAAACTCCCTGTGCAGACCAGGCTGGCCTCAGTCTCACAGAGATCTTCCTGCTTTTGCCTCCTGGGTGCTAGGATTAAAATCTTGTGCCCCTCATGCCCCCTTGTTTTTTGAAAAAGTGTCTTACTATATAGCCCAGACTGGCCTGGAATGTGCAGAAATCATCTTGCTTCTGCCTCTCAAGTACTGGGATTACTGGCTAAACTTTTATTATTTTTTTCAGTGCCTATAGATGTTTTGCTTGCATGTATGTCTGAGCATCATGTGTGTTCCGAGTGCCCTGAGAGGTCAGAAGAAGGCATCAGATACCCTGAAACTGGTATTACAGGCAGTTAGGAGCTACTATGTGGGTACTGGAAATTGAACCCTGATCCTCTGGAAGAACAATGGATGCTCTTAACCACTGAGTCATCTCTCTGAAGCCTTAAACCACTTCTTAAATTTCCAGTTTAATAGGAATATTTTCTTAAGCATCTTTTCAGCAAATAAAAGAGCCATATTTGTTTCATTTACTTATAGTCTCTATCTATAGATTTTGTTCAGTTTTCTGTTGAAATGTCTTACAGGAACTCATGTTTTAAGTAAATAGTACTTAGTAGTTTTTGACATATGTTGTAGATATTTTCCAAGGCTCTTTATCTTTGACATTTGTTTATAGATAGATTCTCCAGTAGGAATTAAACAATGTTTTGTAGTTTATTACTTTGTCTTTTTTGAATAAAGCTTTTAAAAGATTAATTTAAAAAATTTAAATAATGTGATGTGATGTGTGTGTGTGTGTGTGTTCATGAGTGAGTGCTGGTGCCTTAGAGTCCAAAAAAGGATGTTGAATTCCCTGGAGCAAGAGTTACAGGCATTTGTGATCTGCAGGATATGTATGCTGAGACCCAAACTCAGGTCCTTTGCAAGAGCCGTATTTGCTCTTAGCCAGTATAATACTTTGTGTTTAAGAAAGATCATCCTTGTACTATTTTTAGCTAAACTTGAAATAGATATTTTTGTGTTTTTTAGTACTTTCATAATTTTATTTGTTATTATTATTATTGAGTCAGGGTTTTTCTGTGTAGTCCTAGCTGTCCTGGAATTAGCTCTTCCTGCCTCTGCCTCTGGGATTAAAGGTGTAAGCCATCACCACCTGGCTGCAAATGTAAATTTAAGGAAGCACTGAGGCAGAACTAAAAATTGACTTTTCCTCTGGATGCCTGCCCATTATTGAGTATCTTCATTAACTAGTCCCACTTTTCCTTGCATTTGAAATTGTATATATGGTGTGCTTATTACTACGGGGTTTCTGTTTTGCTTTATTGATTAGTTTATTCTTTGATTATTATTGCCTCTTGTTCTAGTCTTAGGTGTTTTTCCTTATTTTTTTTTTCATTAAATATAGGATCAGCTAATTAATACCTCTCAAATCTTACTTTGTTTTCTTGTTGAGTCAGGGTCTCATGTATACTCAGTTGGCTTTAAATTTCCTATGAAAAGCTAAGGCTGGGTTTGAACTCCTGATCTTTTTCTGCCTAAGTGCTAGGATTACAAATGTGTACTGCCATACCTGGCTTTTTTGTTTGTTTGTTTTGATATGAGAGTATGTTGCCTAGGGTGATCTTGTTGCAGATTCTTGGGCTCAAGCGACCTTTAAGAGTGCACTACTTTTGCAGCAAACTGACTGTTCAGTTCTTAGCACCCCCTTAGGGGTTCACAGCTGCCTGCAACTCCTGTTCCAGGGGATCTGGAAGAGGTGTGTGTCCTCACACACCACACACACACAAATCAAGCAAATCCTTGAAAAAGAAATGTGGGACTGGAGTCAGCAGTTAAGAACACTGGCTGTTCTTCCAGGGCCATGGGTTTAATTGCTAGCACCCACAGGTCAGCTCACATCTGTATTTAACTGTAGTCCCATGAGGTCCAATGCCCTGTTCTGGTGTGCAGACAAACCTACAGTAAAAACACCTATATATAAAGTAAATAAAATTTTAAAAATTAATTTAAAAAATGGCTGCTATCTTTTGAGGATACACCTTCATTTCTTTCTTCTTTTTCTTTTGTTTTGTTTTTGAGACAAGTTTCTTTGCTATTCTGGAACTCACTCTGTAGAACAGATTGGCCTTAAACTCAGAGATCTGACTGTCTCTGCCTCAAATGCTAGGATTAAAGGGATACTACATTCTTTTCTTTTTTCAAGACAGAGTTTCCTGTGAAGCAGCCCTGGCTGTCCTGTAGACCAGGCTGGCTTCGAACTCACAGAGATCCTTCTGCCCCTACCTCCCTAGTGCTGGGATTAAGACATTTGCCACCACCATCAAGCTACATCATTCCTTGATGGTCACATTTTCTACAACACTCCCACTTTTCACATCTGCTTATTTTTGTATGTATGTGAGCACAAGTTTGCCATGGCACAGGTGCTGAGGTTAGAAGGCAGCTTCCACCATATATATTCCAAGGATGGAACTTAGGTCATTCGTTTTAGTAACCAAGCCATCTTACTAGTACCTCTTATGTCTTCTTTTTGAAAGTTAGATATAGATAGATACAGGAGACATGTCTTATTTGAGCCAATTGCTTAACCTCTTAATTCCTTTTAAAAAAACTTTTAAAAATTTATTTATGATTTTTTTTTTTTTTTTTAATGTCTGAGTGTTCAGTTTGTATGTATGCCTGTAGGCCAGAAGAGGGCATCAGATCCCATTATAGATGTTCATGAGCCACCTTGTGGTAGCTAGAATTGAATTCAGGACTTCTGGAAGAGCAGCCATTTCTCCAGCCCCTATATCTTATTTTTAAAAGATGTACTTATTGCATTCATGTATTACACATGTGTGCAAGAAGATAAACACCCATAAAATACATAAAACAAGGGCTGGAGAGATGGCTCAGTGGTTAAGAGCACTGACTGTTCTTCCAGATGATCCGAGTTCAATTCCCAGCATCTATATGGCAGCTAACAACTGTCTGTAATTCCAAGATTTGACACCCTTACACAGTTATACATGCAGGCAAAACACCAACTGACATAAAATAAAAATAACTATTTTTAAAAAATACATAAAACAAAATTAAATTTTATTTATCCGAGTCTAGTCAATTTCACTTAACATGATGTGAGTTCTTTAATCTGATCTCAGTTCTGTTTATTTTTTTGGTAATGGACTAAATAACACTCTAGTGTGTGTATGTTAGTGTTCAGGGGCATCTGTATATGAAGAACAGTCTTGGTGTCATTCTCAGGAACACTGTTTACTCTCTTTGATTGAGTTTCTTGTTGGCCTGGAGCTCAGTTAGGTTACACTGACTTGCCATGGAGTTCCAGGGCAGTTTCTGTCTTTCATCCCCAGCTCTAGGATTACAAGCACATCACCCACCACACCTGACATTTTTACATGTGTTCTGGATTGAATCTAGGGCCTCATGCTTGCCTTGCAGACATTTACCAACTGAGCTGTTTTCTCAAGCCCCTTCATTCCTTCTGTTTTTGTTTGTTTTGAGTCCTGTAGCTCTGGCTGCTTTGGAACTTGCTATGTAGACCAAGCTGCCTCACAGATATACATCTGCCTCTGCCCCCTGAATGTTTTAAAGACCTGCCTCTTTAAAGGTTCTACTGTGTAGCCCTAGCTAGTATAGACCAAATTGGCTTAAAGGCATGTACCACAACTTCTAGTCATATGTTTCTCCCCCTTCCCCAAATTCCCCAGGCAGGGTTTCTCTATGTAGCCCTAAACCAGGCTGGCCTGGAACTCAAAGAAATCTGAGTTCTGTCTCCTGAGTGCTGGGATTAAAGGTGTGTACCACCCCACCCCTGGTTTGGTATACAAGGTTGTGAAGTGTTCTTATCTACCTGTCTCAGACATTGACTTCATTTATTTATTTATTGTGTGTACATGTATGGGCCCACAAGTAGAGGTCAAAGGACAACTCTTTGGGGAGTTCTCTTTCTACTACTTGGGTTTCAGGGATCAAACTCAGGTGTCAAGTTAGTCAGCAAACCAGCACCGTTTCCAGCAGAGCCATCTCATCCTCCCGCTTTATTTTCATCTTTTCCCATATTAATTTACCAAACCATCTGTTGATAGGTACTTAGGTTGTTTGTAGTTTTTGACTGCTAGCCATAATGCTGCTTTGTATACTTGTGCACTGATGTCTGGATATGCCTTTCTCCTAGGTAAATACTAGGAGTACAATTATTATTTTTTTTAAGATTTATTTATTATGTATACAACATTCTGCCTCTACTATGCCTGTGTGCCAGAAGAGGGCACCAGATCTCATGGTAGTTGGTTGTAAGCCACCATGTGGGTGCTGGGAATTGAACTCAGGTCCCCTGGAAGAACAGTCAGTGCTCTTAACCTCTGAGCCACCTCTCCAGCCCCCCAATGCCCTTTGTTTCCAGCACTTTTCTTTCACTTTTGAATGGTCTTGTCACCCTTGTCAAAAATCAGCTGATGGGAAAGTGGGCTCATCCTGATCTCTCCGTTCTGTTCCATTGATCTGCATGCCTGTTTATGTGCCAGTACCACACCACTTCATTTATTGCTGCTTTGAAATAAGGTTTGAAATAAAGAATTATGAGTCTTCCTATTTTATTCTTCTTTCAAAGGTTTATTTCTGCTATTCTGGGTTTTTTACAATTCCATATAAATTTGGGAATCAATTTGTCTGCTAGCACAAAGCAATCGACTAAGATGACTTAGTGGGTTAAGAGTACTTGCTATGTAGTCATGAAGACCAGAATTCAGATTCCAACAGCCACATTCTGAACCATTCCACCTGTATACACCCTTACCTCTGCTTTGAGGAAGAGAAAGGAGGATCACTGTGGCTCGCCAATTTTTTAGCTCATTGAGGAAATGGGGTTGTTCTCTGACCTGTACATATTCATTATGACACACAGAAATGTACACGCACATACAGACATAAGATAATGGTAATTTAAAAAAAGTTTTATTCCCTGTCATCTTCAGAGACCCAAATACTTCACAGCTTATATTAGAGTCTCTTGTAACCCAGGCTAAAATCTTCCTATGTAGTAGCATGATTTTGAACTTCTGACCTCAACTCAGCCTCACAAGTGATGGAATTACAAGTGTATTCCACCATGCCTGGCTTATAGTAAGCCTTTATGAAATGTGTATTGTCAGTATTCATAGCTACTTTTGCAAGAGGATGGAACTCAAAGTTATCTTGCATTGAATATATATGCATATATGCATGTATATATACACACATATTTATACACATATACATACACACTCATACACACACACACACACACACACACACACTTGTTTTTTGTTTTTTGAAATAAGGATTCTTTGTGTAGCCCTGAATAGACTAGGTTGGCCTCAACTCGAGAGATCCGCCTGCTACTGCCTCCCAAATGCTGGAATTAAAGGTGTAGGCCACCAGCACTTGGCAAATTTAAAATTTTAAAGCTAGAAATCTAGCAAATGTGGATTTTGAATAGATTTTTCTGTTTATTTTTTGGGGACAGAGTCAGGCCTGCTTTAAACTCACTATGTATTATTGGTTACTTTGTTATGGCAATCTTCTTGCCTTAGTCTCCCAACTGATGAGGTTACATGCATGAACAGTTAGTTTAACCAACTAATCTTTTTTTTTTTTATTCATTTATTTTTGTGGTACTAGGCATGAAACCTAAGGCCTTACACAGCGAGGCATGTGTTACACTTACCATGTTTAATCTAGGCTAAAATCTCCAACAAAAAAAATACAGAATATGGGCTGGAGAGATGGTTCAGCAGTTAAGAGCACGGACTGTTTTTCAGGAGGACCTAAGTTTGATTCCCAGCATCCACATGGCAGCTAACAACTGACTGTAATTCCAAGATCTGACACCCTTATACAGTTATACATGCAAGAAAAACATCAATTCACATAGAATAAAAAATAAATATTAAAGAAAAACACAGGATACAATTTTATGTATCTTGAGAAGTGATTTTAGCATCCTTCCATAGTGCTATGATTCCAGCTCTTGCCAATCTCTCCACAGAATCCTTTCCATACTCTGTGAAGGTGTTTGCATCCTCTTTCTTCTCCTAATAGTCACATCCATGAAGACATTGTCTTCATTAACCAAGCTTCCCCAACACTTTCCTGAAACCGCTCTTGGTAAAATCATGAATGATTACACACACCAGATCAAATGGATGTTTCCAACCTCCATCTAATATAATCTGTTATCATTATGAAGCATCATTTCCATTTACTTCTGTTTATTTGTTTGGCTTTGTGTCTGGCCTCAGTGTCTCAGTGTTTTTTTGTTAGCTTTGTGCCCCCCCACCAAAAAAAAAAAAAAAAGCACCAAGAAAACTTACCTTTCCTTTTCTGTTGTTAGTTTGTTTTTGTTTTTTTTTTTTTGTTTTTGCTTTTTTTTAAATAGTCTTGAGATGTAACCCCAGTGAGCTGGAATTCACTGTAGAACAGTAGTTTTTATAGAATCTCAAACGTGCTATTTCTGCCTCTGACTCATGAGTGGTTCAATTATAGGTCTATACTACTCTGAGCACTTGCTTTGGTTTGTTCATTTGTTTTGTTTTTTGTTGTCATTTGTTTGGAGACAGGACCTCATTATGTAACTCTGGCTGTCCTGGAACTCATTATGTAGACCAGGTTAACTTTGAACTCATACAATCTGCTTGACTCTGCTTTGAAAGTGCTGGTCTGCCTTAACTCTTGCTTCTTTGCTAAACTAGTTGTTTGCTTGTTTTGAGACAGGGTTTCATGCATATCAGGCTGGCCTTCAACTTCTTATATAATTGAGAACGGCCTTGATCTGATTTTCTTGCATCTACCTTTGGAATGCAGGACTTTGGTTGTGGGCCACTATGCTTGTTAGCTAGGCATTGAATCCAAGGGATTTGAGCTTCTATGTAGATACTTTACCAAGTGAACAACAATCCAAGGACCCTAGCTGGGTAATTCCATAAACATTTACTTATAACCCAGTGGGTAAATAGGTAAATTGGGTACTAATCTATGTCCCCCTTTTTATAGGTAAGCACACTGAGGCACCGAGGGTAAGACTTTGTAAACTGGAAAGGTACAGAGTTAGGCTTTGGGTCTAGATACAGTGTGGTTCTAAAAGTCCTCCATCTTGACTACTCTGCTATGCTCTGAAGCTTGTTCCTCTCAGTTCATTCTATCACTAGCTCAATTCAGGTTTCTGCTGCCTTCAGTTGCAGTATATTCACAAATACATGCACGCACACATATATGTATATAGTTATTCCCAGTCTTCTAATCTACCCTATGCATTGCAGCAGGAATAATCTTGCTAAAGCACAGCTGTTTGTATTGCTTCCTAGATCTTAATTCTTCATTGGCTTCTTGCCACATGTAGAATCCAGCCTGGACTTACGCTGTCTAGGAGTGTTCATAATGAAAGCCTGGGTAGTAAAATGAGAAGTGTGATGACTAATAACAAAATGAGATGATAAAATAATTTGGAGTTGAATGATTGATGCCTTTTCTTTGAGTTGGTTTTTTTTTTTTTTCCATAGTAGCTACTAGTCATATGATTTCATCACTGCCAACTCCATTAGTTAAGTTTGAATCAGGGGGGCTGGAGAGATGGCTCAGCGGTTAAGAGCACCGTCTGCTCTTCCAGAGGACCTGGGTTCGATTCCCAGCACCCACATGGCAGCTAACAACTGTCTGTAATTCCAAGGCAAACACCAAGGAAAATAAATAAATAAATAAAGTTTAAAAAAAAAAAAGTTTGAATCAGATGTATAGTTGATTAAATGCTAGCTATATATATATCTTGGTGCCACATGAAACAAATTCCTTTAAAAATACGTACACAAACCTTATGCAGGACTTTGGAATTTCTAGTGTGCTCTCTGAATTTGCTAATTTTAAAAGAAGTAAAATATATTTAGTTTCAAATACATATACATATTTGAACTATTCAAGAAAATAACTTCTTAAAGCTATATTTAAAAATTTAGGGATTTGAGATTGCCATGGTGGCACACACCTTTAATCCCAGCACTCAGGAGGCATAGACAAATGGATCTCTGTGAGTTCAAGGCTAGCCTGGTTTACATAGAGAGGTCCACATCAGCCAGAGAGACATAGTGAGACCCTGTCAGGGGGAAAAAAACAAAACAGGAGCCTAAATTATGATTTCAAGTGAAACTTATCTTCTCTTATAGGAAAAATACTTGAGTCCACATGAAGTGTTATGAAACATTGTCTTTTAACATTAACATTCTTCTTTTTGGAAAAGAATAGGCTTACTTTCCAGAGATGGCCTCTTCCAACTTTGTAGTTAGGCTGATCTCTAACTCATGATCCTCAGCGTCCTGTGTAATTTAAGTTGTGCATACTGTGCCATTCTCAAAAATAGGTATTCTGACTGTAGTTCTTCATATAGAAGTCATAATAGGTATCATACCTACTTTGGTCATATTCATAGTTTATACCTTTTTTGGGAGGGGGACAGAATCTTATGTAGTTCATGCTGTCTTTGAATTCACTGTGTAGCTAAGAATGACCTTAAACTTCTGATTCTCCTTCTGGTTGTTAATAACTTTTCTGTTGCTGTCAAAGCCTACCCCAGTGATACACCTCCAACAAGGTGTATTCTAATTCTTCGTAAACATTTCCATACACTGGGGACCAAACATGTGCTTTGAGGGGCATTCTCATTTAAACCAATACCTGGAGGTTTTTGCGTTTTTGTTTTTTTTGTTTTTTTCCCATGTCTCTTTATGTAGTCTTGGCTGGCTGTCCTGGAGCTCCTATGTAGATCAAGCTGGCCTTAAACTGTGGATACTTTTGCCTCTGTCTCCCTAGTGCTAGAATTAAAGGTACATACCACCATGCCTGACCACACCTTGAGTTTTGAGATAAAACTTCCTATAGAGCCCAGACTGGCCTCTAACTCATGGAAGTCCTCTTGCTTCACTTCCCTGCATACTGTGATCATAAAATGTGCACTCCTAGGCCTGGCTAGAAACTACCTTTTGGGTGTGGGGTGGAGTTGATACTGGGATTGAACCCAGGGCCTCATGCATGCTAGGTAAGTAGTGTACTACCAGTGAATGAGCTATATCCCCAGTCATATCTGACACATTGAAAGAAAAGAATTTTTTGAAACAAAGTCATACACTGTAGTCTGGGGTGGCCTGAAATTTACTACATAGCACAGTCTCAGCCTCTCAAAGGCTGGGATTACAGCCATTAGCCACCATACTTGGTCTTGTTATTAAATATAAGGTGTGTGTGTGTATATACTCCACAGTGCATGTATGGGGGTCAGAGGACTTTTCAAGAGTCATCTCCTTTTTCCATGTGAGTCTTAGAGATCAGATTCAACTTGTCAGCCTTTACCCACTGAGCGAGCCCTCTCTCTAGTCCATCCTTTTGTTGGTAGAATCTCACTCACTGTATAGCCCTGCTTGACCAGAACTCAAGCCTCAAATATGTAGGGATCTGCAGGCTTCCGCCTCCAGGGAGTGCTAAAATTAAAGGCACACATCACCATGCCTGATCAGCCCCCACCTTTTTTCTTTTCTTTTTCTTTTTTTTTTTTTTTTTTTTTTTTTTTTTGTAGTTTGAGACAGGGTTAGGGTTAGCCTTGGGTTAGGGTTAGGGTTAGGGTTGGCTGTCCTGTAACTCACTCTATAGACCAGGCTGGTCTCAAATTTAGAGATCTGCCTGCCTTTGCCTCCTGAAGTGCTAGGATTAAAGAAGTGTGCCATCACTGCCTAGCCCCCTTTTCCAAAAAAATTTGTTTTTAAAAAATTTACTCATTTTCTTTTGAATATTTTGCCTGCATATATGTATGTGTACCACATGTGTTCCTGGAGCCTGTGAAGGTCAGAGAGACTGTCAGATCCCTGAGAACTGGAGTTATGGATGGTCATAAGCCATATGGGTTGCTGGAAATTGAACCTGGGTCCTCTACAAGAGCATCAGTTCTTAACTGCTGAGCCATCTCCCCAGCTCCACTCATATGGTGATGTATTATGTATTTAATAAAGATTGCCTGAAGATCAGAGAGACTGAGGAATAAGCCACAGCCACTTCTCACTTTACCAACTCCTCAGCTGAAAGGGGTAGGCTGTCTCCATGAATCTTCAGACTGAATAGGTAAGCAAAGGGAACCAAGTCAAAATGGAAGGGGTGAGCTCTGTTTCCTCCTTCCTTGTGTTACTTTCTCTGCCCAGCCATATCATAATCCTAGTGCTGGGATTAAAGGCCTGTATGTTTCCCAAGTACTGGGAACAGAGGTTTGGGATCTTAAATGCTGGGATTAAAGGTGTGTCATCCCTCGATGAATTCTGTACCTAACTCTGTGGCTGGCTCTGCCCTCTGATCTTCAGGCAAACTTTATTTCTTTAGAGCATACACAAAATATCACCACATATCCATCTTTTTTTAAAAAAAAAAAAAACAAATTTTTTGCTGGAGTCAGTACTCAATTAAAAAATCAGGAGCTAGGGGTATACCTATGAAATAGAGCATGGCACCACCTCCAACAAAAAGAAGCAAACAAAATAGATTGTGTAGCTTTAGTTTAGGCTTCACCATGGACACATTTGCAGAAAAATTTAGACTATAAATGAAGGCAGGGTTTTGTTTTTAAATCCTCAAACACAGAAAACAATCTTATAAATCATAACAAAGGTTTTAGAATGAAATTTTATTTTTTTCTCTTCTTTGAAACTTCTTTAAATCAAAAAGTGTTGAAGTTAAAAAGACCTTACAAATCTGTTTTGTTATTGTTTTGAGACATAATTTCTCTGTGTAGTCCTGGCTGTCCTAGAACTCTGTAGACCAGGCTGGCCTTGAACTCATAGAGATCCACCTGCTTCTGCCTCCCAAATGCTGGGATTAAAGGCATGAGTCACCACTGCCTAGCTAAGAATTATTTATTTCATGTATAGGAATATGTTTATCTGCCTGCATGTCTGTATACCATGTGCATACAGTACTCACAGAGATGGGGGAGGGGAGTGGGTGGACCCCTTCAGCTGGAGTTACACCGGTGGTTGTGAGTCACCATGTGAGTGCTGGGAATTGAACCCAGGTCCTCTGCAAGAGCAGTCAGTGCTCTAGCCACTGGACCATCTCTCCAACCAGGGTTTAATTTCCATCCAGCTGGGAAGGTTGGCAATCTGCTTTGTTGTTTTTATTTTTCTAGTCTAGTGTTTTGGTAGTTATTGCAATGGGTGGTTATAAGGGTGTTTAAATATTTGCAATTTTTTTGGGAATTGTATGATTTTGGAGCTTGAGAGCCTCTCCAGTATGCAAGTTAATTCTTTCTATCAAAATATTAAACTGGGCCCAAAGGGTGGAGTTTTTTGCCTTTTTAAAAAAGATTTTTGTGTTTTATTTGTGTTTTACTTTTTTATATGTATGTATGTGCACCACATACCTACTTGAAGAAGGCCTAAGATCTCTTGGAACTGGAGTTAAAACAAGATCCAGGTCTTCTAGAAGAGCAATAAGTGATGTCAATCACTGAGCCATGTCTCTAGCCTTGGGAAGAATTTTTATGTTGAAGCCTTGGCAGAAATTTATAAACATTAAGAATATGATGATATTATTTTAAACCAGAGTGTTCTTGGGAATTTTATGTTCATTAGATTCAGATGTAATATTTCAATCTAACAGATTTCTGAATTATAATACTTTTTGATTAATATATGTAAATATGTAGATTTGAGCTCATTTCTCAAGGATAGTTTGGCTAAAAATCAGTCGTTTATGTAGATGAGTGATTTCAGTGTCATATCTGTCTGTGCCCTTTGTATTCCCCAAAGACAAAATCTCCTCAGCTAATGAGCCTACTTTTTTCAGAAAAGGAATACTTGAATATCAAAACCAAAATGACAAAAAGCAACTCAAGGTTAGAAGCTGGTCTTCGGTATGCTGTGATTACTTCATGTTTATAGAAGAAAGTTCTGTGATAGCCTGCCCTGTTCTATAAAACTAAGAGGAATGTTGGAAAGAAAGCCCCTGCAGCATGGCAGGAGAAAGCTGTGTACATCAGAAAGGACCACCAGCCTGTTCAGAAAGAACAGGGATATCAAGCCATGCAAAAGGCGAGAACTAGCCATTTCCCCCACATACTTGTTTGTTCTTCTCCTAGTCCCCCGAAGTTGAGACTGTTTATAAATGAACATGTGTTAGTATAAATGGATAAGGTCTGACGTTTCGAGTCAGATAGTTGCTTTGGCTCAGGGCACTCCTTAAGATCTGTTTGCTCTTGGTATTATGGAAGTACAGTAGAGGAGAGTAGTCAACAGCTCTTCACACCCTAGCTGGGAGGCTTATAAGGAGTGCATGTGCAGGCTGGGAACATTTTGTCTGTTTTGAACAAGGCCTTGTATAGCCAGGGTGGGCCTGGACTCATGATGGATGGGGTCTGTCCTCCAGCTCTCATCTCACAGCTCTTCTGAATAATAGGTTTTGTTTTGTTTCACTTTGGTGTGATATAAAAATGTTACCATATTCTTTTTGTGTGTGTTGGGGGGAGGATTAGTTTTGGTTAGCTCTGGATGTCCTGAAATTAGTCTGTTGATCAGGCTGGCTTTGAACTCAGAGATCTGCCTGCCTCTGCCTCCTGAGTGCTGGGTTTTAGGCATGTGCCTACTCTGGTTTTGGTTTTTAATGAGATTTGGCAATGTGGTAGTATATGGAGATAATATCTGAATCTTGGGATAGTAATTCCTTTGGAGGATTAGAAGATTTACATTGTTAAGAATCAGTGTCCTAGCTTAATTCAGCAAGTATTAATTAAATATCTTTGTTATACATACCTGTTTAAGTGCCAAACTGAATTATGATCAAGGGCATGTTTGTATAGTAGTTAAGAGAAATTTAGATTCAAATGCAGTAGTTTAGCTGGATTTGGTGATGAATAATGCCTGTAATCCCAGAACTCCCCAGGAGGCTGAGACAGAGTTTAAAGCCAGCCTGAGCTATATAGTATCGGATTCCAGGTAAACTATAGCTTCATGTAAAGACCTGTCTCAACAGACAAACAAAAGCATGAGTTTAAATTCTAGATTTTTCATCTGGTTACTTAAGTGCTCTTGTACAAATTACTTAATCTTACTATTCTTTTTTTTTTTTTTTTAATTTAAAAAACACTTTTATTTATTTGCCTTGGTGTTTTGCCTGGAACTGGAACTACAGACAGTTGTTAGCTGCCATGTGGGTGCTGGGAATCGAACCCGGGTCCTCCAGAAGAGCAGACGGTGCTCTTAACCGCTGAGCCATCTCTCCAGCCCCAATCTTACTATTCTTAATGATTCCATCTGTAAATTAGGAATCATGGTGGTATTAATCTCAGTTGTGGAGAAAATTAAATGAATTCTTTTAATAGTGCTAGTAATGTGTGCAGTTGTTTCCATGTATGTATTACAATGCTGTGTCTAATCAAACTAGAGCATAGTACAACATGGCATTTATGAGTTATATTTTAATTTGCTGTTTACTACCTTGTTTCAAAAAAGGTTTGAAATGGAACTGAAGCTAAGGAATATTCTCCATGAAAGAAGAGCTAAGATGTGGGTTCAGATCTCTTTTCTCTTTTATTTTTCTCGGTTTTTTATTGGGGGTAGAGGTAGGTGGGTGTTACTCACTATATAGGCTTGGCTGGTCTGGTCTTGAACTCCCAGAGAGTGCTGGGATTAAAGGCGTGTCCCACCCTGCCTGGCTGATCAAAGACTCTTTAATGGCTATGATATTTTACAAATATATATGCAGTGCTGCCTGGGCTACAAGTCTGCACATTCTTGTGACTGAGCTGTGATGGCAAACCTTTCATTGTCTCTTTGTTTGCTATGACCTCTGCATTATCTTCAATAAAGCAGCATCCATCTTTTTGTCAAATCACAAAGTGTCCCTTGAGTCCCTTCACAGAGACAATGTACAGATTTCTGGTTCCTGTGTTGCCTTTACAGTTGATCACAGCTCTTATGGAGAAATCCAGGGAAATCTGAAACTTCATTCTGGAGGACCTATCACGTTCTCCTTCAACAGCTGGAACACCCAGAAAACATCAGAATTCTTTAACCCTATTCTCTACCTATAATTTCTTTAATTAGCAAAATATTTAACTTTTTAGATGTATCATTTAAAAATATATTCTATATCATAGTTTTTTAGCTTATGTTGATTTTTATTTTTTACTTAGAGATAATGCTTGAAATTTTAAGAAATAACTAGTGGGGCTCTGGAAGTGGCCCTTTTGTTAAGAGCACTGGCTACTCTTGCAGAGCACCCAGGTTCGGTTCTCAGCACCCACATGATCTGTAACTGCAGTTACACCCACTTCTGTCTTCCATAGGCACCAAGCACATGTGGTGTACATATATACACGCAGGCAAAGCACTCATATAAATAAATAAAAAAAAATAACATGCAGCAGAGTGGTGGTGCTTGCTTTGACTGCCAGCACTTAGGAAACAGAGACAAGTGAGACTCTGTGAGTTCAAGGCCAGTCTGGTCCAGGGCTGCACAGTGAGGCCTTGTTTCAAAAACCAAACAAAACCAAATAAACAAATAATATGTAAAGATCCACATATTCTTTGCCCAGTTTCCTAGAATGATGATTTCGTTTTACTGTTTTTGTCTACACAATCCATTGACCTTGGATTCCCCCCCTTCTCTCTCTCTCCCTCTCTCTCTCTCTTTCTCTCTCTGTTGAGTGTTCTGGATAATCTTATTACATGTGTAGATTTATGTGATTATTACAGCTAAGATAAGAGCAGCTGTACTACAATGCTCTCTAATGGTATCTTTATAGACATAGATGCTTCTCCAGCAAACTGCTGGAGATACTAATCTATCTTTTGTTTCTCTACTTTTGTCATGGCTAGAATAATATATATGTAACTGTATTTTATACATTTATCACTCCTTTTATTTCACAGCTGCCTTCCCCCCAGTGTAATGGTGCCACCTCATTCAGGCCAGGTCTTCCCTACTCCTGCTTAGCTCTCTGGGAACGTCTTCACAGACACACTCAGAGGTGTCTTTACTACTCTAGCGCTTCTTTCTCTCTTTTTTGAGATTTATTTTTTGTGTATATGAGTCTTTTGCTTATATGTAAGTTTGTGCTCCACTTGAATAGCTGGTGCCTGAGGAGATGGTGGACCTATGTACAGGTGCTGAGAATTGAATCTAGGCTCTTTGCAAGAACAAATGCTCTTAACTACAGAGCCAACAACTCTCCAGCCCCCCTAGGTGTTTTCCAGTTCAGTCAGGTTGATGATTAAGATTCAGCATCACAAGTCCAAGCTCTCCTCCCCATGTCAACTTGTCCTTAGATACACCTCCTTAAACTTGTCATTTTCATTTCTCCCCCAGGGCTCATGTCTATTTCATAATGCAAAAAAATGCATTTAGCACGTCTCCAGGAGTCCCCATAGTCCTAATGTTTCCAGCATTGCTAACAAAGTCTCATCTGAGGGGCTGAAGAGATGACTCAGCAGCTAAGAGCACTTGTTCTTCCAGAGGACCCAGCACCCATGTCAGGTTGCAGCTCACATCCGCCTGTAACTCCAGCCCCAGGGGATACAAAGTCTCTGGCCTCTTCAGGCACCTATACTAGCATGCACCTACTCACGTGCAGGCACACACACCTGCATGTAATTTAAAATCATAAAAATTATAAAAACAAAAAAAGGAAAGTGGTAAGTGTTGAGACATTTGGAAAACAAACGAAGATACAAAAGTCATGGAACTCCATCTTGCTGTCAACTAGGAATATTAATCTTTGGCTGTCCTTAAAAAAAAAATCTACAGTATTCTTTGATGACCCCAAGGAGCAGTCAGTCCCACTTATATTGCTGTTGTGGCTTCTTCACTCCTGGGCTGCTGACCCCAGAGAAACCCTTGCGTAGGTAGCCTGATGTGGAAAGGGAGCTCTAGAGCCTCTTCTCTAAGCAAAGTCTATACTATTGAGCCAGTCATGGTGGGTCCTGAGTATGGCCCCAGCCAATGTCCCAGATGCCCCTAAGGCATTTTTCCTTTTGCAAGATGAACAGCTTTTTAGAGGGGCTAATCTCTTTAGCAGCCACAGCTTCATTGGTTTCATCTTACACATGCTTTTTTTTCTGGACAAATAGCAAATTTTTCTATTTGTCAATTTTTTTTTTCTCTTTTGCTCAACTTTTATCCCCAGTTCTCACTGCAAGCCCAGTTAAAAGCAGTCAGCAGTGCCCATGCTGTTGTAGCCTGAAGGCTGGGCTGTCCTGAAAATTCCTCTGCTACATTAGTCTGTCACACTTTAGCCAGGACAAAAGATAGGCTTTTTGTTTGTTTGTTTTTTATTGTAACGAGACACAAATAGCCCCTAGTCCAATTTCAAGAGTTCTCATTTGTCCTGGAAGGAGACTCTGAAAGGCAGTTGGCCTCTCGTATTGTGACTTCCTACCAGAACATCCACTGAGCCAGCTCACAGCAAGCAGTCCTGGGGCTTCTGTGGCTTGCATTCTGAACTCCTCTAGATCCCTCCTGCAAACGAGATACAAAGGCTTTGGAACCAGTCAGGCTTAGTCATGGACCGACTCTACCTTTCTGGGAGCAGCTTTCCTGTTGTGTGTTCATTTTTCCTTGTTGTGATGAACACCAGAGAGAAACAACTTAAAGGAGAAGAGTTATCCTCAGAGGTTCTGTCCATAGTCCTTGGATGTGAGCTTGCAGCCAGGCTAAGGGGAAACATTGTTGTGGAAGTGTGTTGGGTTGGCTGCTTACTCATGGTAGGCAGGAAGCAGTAAGGGAGAATACCTGTGGTGCAGTTATTGTTCTATAACTGTCAAGAGATCCCATGGTCAAAATAGCTCTTGTAAAAAAAAAAAAAAGGCATTTAATTGAGGGGCTTGCTTCAGAGATTAGTCCATTACTATGATGGGGAGCGTGACAGCATGTGAACAGGAATGGCCCTAGAGACGAGAGTTTTCCATCCTGATGACCCTCAGGCAGCAGGGAGAGAGAGAAAGTTTCTGGACCTGACTGGGCCTGCTGTGGGCCTTAGAAACCTCAAAGCCAGTGACACTCATCCACACTTCCTAATCCTCCAAACAGTTGGGGACCTGGTATACAGATATATACGTCTATGGGGCCATTGTTATTCACACTATCACAGTCTCTTCAGAGGGTTTCTTCCTTTCTCCTCTTTATTCTTTCTGAACCCCAGCCTGTGGTATTGGTCACCCACATTCATAGTGGGCCTCACAGACACACTCAGGTATGTGTTACTACTATCCAGAGTGCTTCTAAATCTAATCAAGATTAACTATGGAAGTGCCTTGATAAACTGATATTCTTTACCTATAATTCCCTTCGGACCTACCCAAGTTGTTCTGCATGTTAACAGCTCATAGGTGTATTACAGTTTACTTAACCACTTACTGAAGGAGAATTTCATATTTTAACCATTATAAATAAACTTATGAACTTTGTGTGTATGTTTTATGTGAACATAAATTTTCACTTATTGTGGATAAATGCTCAGGAATGTAATTGCCTTATTTTATAATAAGCATGTTTAGTCTTGTAAGAACTGCCGTGCCCCTAACAGCATGGCTATGTAGCACTTATATTTCTTCCTTTATTTTATTTATTTATTTGTTTGTTTTGTTTTGTTTTTTTGAGACAATTTCACCATGTAGCCCTGGCTGTCCTGGAACTCACTATGTAGACCAGGCTGGCCTCAAACTCACAGATCCTCCTGCCTCTGCCCCAAGTGCTGAGATTAAAGGCATCCACTTCCACACCTGGTAGTGTTTGCATGACCTAGTTCCTGTGCATGCTCACCAGTATTCAGTGCTACCACTTTTTAAATTGTCTTCTGAAACACGAATTGTAGTTGTTATTTAATAAAAACCCAGAGCCAGATATCGGGGGAAAAGCTGGAATATCAGAGAGAGGAAACAGACCAGTCAAATCTCACCCAGCCAATAGTAAAAGCTATCTTCCAGCTTCCTCAGCCTGGCTCCTCATTACTTCCACAGAATAACTCTCTGCCTTCCTATGCCTGACTTAAATACCTTCTTCGCCAGATGTTTCACTTCAGGTTCAACTCAGGTCATATTCTAGAGTTAAGATTAAAGGTGGGAGCTACTACTATTTGGTAGTCAGCCTTGAACTCACAGAAACCCAGAAAGATCTCTGTCCCTGGAGTTAAGAGATTAAAGGCATGGGTCACCACTCCTGGTTCTTGTGCCTGTGTCTCTGTTCCCCCCAGGATTAAAGGCGCAGGTCACCACTCTCTGACCCTCTTGGCTTGATTGTGGGTGAATCTGTTCTCTGGTATTCCAGACTGATGTTATTAAATATAAACTATATCACCACAGTCTTCATTCTGATGTTGTTTTGTTTTTTGAGATGGGTTCTCTCTTTAATTCTGGCTGTCCTGGAACTTACTTTGTAGACCAGGTTGGCCTTGAACTCAGAAATTCCCCTTGCCTCTGCCTTTCAAGTGCTGAGATTAATGGTGTAGGCCACCACTGCCCACATTATTTATTAAAAAATATTTTGAAAGGTTTATTTATTTTTATGTGTATGGCTATCTTTGTTAGGGTTTCTGTTGCTGCGATAAAACCAAAAGCAACTTGGGGAGGAAAGAGTTTACATTTCCTTAGCACAGTACATCATTGAATGCAGTCACAGCAGAAATTCAAACCGAGAAGGAACCTGGAGGCAGGAGCTGATGGAGAGCTTGTTCATTCTGCTTTCTTGTGTTTTTTTATAGAGGCATGTGACACAAACACACACACAGGTCTGGACCATGGGCCACATCAATCACTAAGAACCTTGGGACCTTTCCAAGAGCAGCAGTGCCCTTAAAACAGTGAGCAAGTCCCTCTCCACTCCTATTATTTTTAGGAGAAACCAAAATCAAGGACTGTTTGGCAAAAGTTATAGCAAGTTGTGTGTGTTTTCTTTGTTTCTTTTGTTTTTTAAAGGAGGCGGGGTGGTCCCTGTAATCTTTGCTGGCCTGGAACTCACTAGACCAGGCTAGCTTCAAACTCAGAGACCCGCCTATGAGGGCTGGGATTAAAGGTCATGTTTCAGCATGCTTAGCTTTTTGGGTGTTTATTTTTGAGTCTTACTCTAACCTAAGTTCTAAATGTAGGTAAGGCTTGGATTGTATGTTATTTCCCAGTCAACCAGTGCTCATTGACACTTGAGGCTTTACTGCTTACTCTTTTCTTATGAGCTGTTATTTTTTTTTTTAATCCCACATGTATATTTTGAGTAGTTTTGTTATGAGATTTCTGAGGAAGCAATTTTTTGTACCCGTTCTTATACATCCAAAAATGCCCCCTTCATACATGAACAGAGGCAAGTGTAGAATTCTAGGTTTAAAGGTGGAACATAGTGGTGCATGCCCATAATCTCAATCCTCAGGAGGCATAGAAAGAAGGACCATAACTTAAAGCCTACCTGGTTTACAGAGTGAGAATCCTTTCTCAAAATACAACCCCCCCCCCAATTATTTCTAGGCAGACAGTTCTCTGTCCTGCCTAGCCAGTCCCACAGCCACTTATTAAATAATTAATTTAAAGGATTAATATTATAGTAAAGGCTGGTCCAGTAGTTTAGGCATATTACTATCTAGCTCTTACACTTAAGTTAACCCATAATTCTATTTATGTTTAGCCATGTGGCTTGCATAATTGCAAGCTTTTTCTCATTGCAGAGTTCTCATCTTTCTCTGGGTCTTTGCCTTTCCTCTTCCCAGAATTCTAGTCTGCTTGCCCCGCCCCTATTTCCTGCCTCTATTGGCTAATCAGTTTTTATTAAATCAATACAAATAACAAATCTTTACAGTGTATATGAGCATTATCCTACATTTCCCCTCTTTTTTTTTTTTTAACAAGAACCCCAAATCTGATCTCCTTTGTTTAGCTTTTATCCTGACCATTACTCATAACAACTTGTAACCAACACTCTAAACAAAGACAAACATTCATAATCCATTTGGGGGAATGTGGGTGTAGTTCTCTAGACTACTTTCTGCTGATTGGGGGCAGTACAGGGTCTTTGAGGGACCCTGAATTTAGGATATGGTTAAATCCTGACTGGAGTGTTCTGTGAGGCTGAATCATCTCAGCTAGCAGCCTTGCAGCTATTCTGGATGCAGAACTCAGAGGAAACTAACAGAGGTGCTCTGAAATGTTGGATTATCTGGGCCAATCATTTCCATTGGAGATTTTTCAGGGGGGTCTTCCTTGATCAAACTTTATTTTCTTTAACCTGGAATGAATTCAGTCTCTCATTTTTTTTTTCTTTTTTTTTTTTGGAAACAAAAACATAATCTCTTCTCCAAAATAACATATCTTTTGAAGTCAAGGCATTTAAAAAATATATAGGTTGAATTAATCCAGCAGCATTTATAATGTCTCTTAGCAGCTGTTGCTCTTTCTTCAGCAGTCAAACAATGCAGAGACAACACAATAACATATTATCCAGATCTGTGTATGTGCCATCTTTACATGGCTCATTATTATTTCTACTTATTTTTTTAAAAGCTTTTCTATTTTTTTCTCTCCCAAGTCTACATATATTTTTAAACACACTGTAAACCATTATAAAGTTGTTTTCTTTTCTCATCTGAATCTGTCTTTACTGTATATCTCTATCTTTTCCTGACCACAAGAGCCTTTAATATGCTAAAAGGTGTGACTGGGATTAAAGCCTTGTAGATAGATGCAGAGGAAACTAGAAGTAAATGCTGGAATGAGAAAAGGTACCAAGTCATGTGCCTTAATATAAAATGAATCTTGGGTTAATTTAAGTTTAAGAGCTAGTCAGTATTATGCCTAAGCTACTGGCCCAACCTTTACTATAAAATTAAGCCTCTGAATTAATTATTTCATAAGTGGCTATGGGACTGGTTGGGTGACACAAGAAAACATCCGACTGCATTTGTCCTGGGAACATGTGTTGAAAAGATGATTTTTGTTACCCTTAAAGCTTACTTACTTAATTTTCTTGTGACTTCTCAAAAATTAATTAATCATAGATAGTTGGGTTTATCTGTAAATTCTCACATTTATTTACTTAGTTATTTTTGGTTTGTTGAGACAGTGTTTGACTATGTAGTTCTGGCTGCCCTGGAACTTTTCATGCACACCAGACTGGCCTCAAACTCCTAGTGAACCGTCTAGTTCTGCTCTTTGAGTGCTGGGATTACAAGCATTTGGCACTACACTCTGAGTTCTCTCTGGACCATCACTTATTTATGAGAGTTCTTCCTTACGCCAGTAGCTGTTGATTTGAATGCTGAACCATTGAAAAAGTGTTAGTTTTCCAATTTCTTTTTTAGATTGTTATGGTGTTCCTTCCCTCTGAAGCTTAAGAGTCATTTGTTCATTTCTGTAAAAATCAACAACAACAACAACAAAAAATAGTACTTCAGATTTTGGTAGCAATGACTTCTCTTTTTAAATCCTTCTGACTTTTTTTTTTTTTTTTTTTCATGTTTGGGTCTTGGTTTTATGCTGGTTCATCCTGCTTTGAGAGACATTGCTAGCCTTCCTGTGACTGTCTGTTAGTGTATTGTACAGATCCTCATTGATTGTGCTAGGGATGAGAGAATAATGAATGATGTATAGTGTACCTGGTACTTACCATTCTGTAGTGCAGCTGCCTCTTAGTCTGCCAGAATGCTGATATCCACACAAGGATCTTCTGTCTCAGATCCAACTGCTCATTTTGTTCCTACCTGGGGAGCACTTCTTGGTCATTGCCACCATTTCTGTCTGAGAGCAAATACTTCTTAAAAGAGAGAAATAGGTGGGAGGGGTTTATCCTCTATTTAACTTATGTGCATCACCAACCAGCTATGTGGTCAGTTTTACAGACTATGTCAGGTCAGCTCTTTCTGCTGTCTCCCTCTGAGGCCTTAGCTCATTGGTTTATAGCAATAAAGCCACCACATCCACTCCTTTCCTTGGTTCTATGGGACTGATTTCTCAGACTGTTCCATCAACTTTTCTTTTTTTTCTTTTTTATCTCTCCCTAATTCCTCACAGTTTTAGTCTATTGGGGCATTTATTTTTATTTTCTTTTTATTGTTGCTTGTTTGTTTGTTTTGTTTTTCAAGACAGGGTTTCTCTGTATAATTCTGTCTGTCCTGGAAATCTCTGTAGACCAGGCTGGCCTTGAACTTGTAGAGATGTGCTTGCCCTTGCCTTCCAAGTGTTGGGATTAAAGGTGTACACCACCAGTCCAGGTTCTGTTGTAGATATATGAAAAGATGACATTATCTATGATTTGGAGAGAAGATGAGTTAGCTTGTGTCTTTCTAAGCCTTTATTTTTAGTGTCTATGGTGAAGTAAGTTTTGTTTAAAAAAATTTTAAGCTAACAGGTAAAATATTGAGTAAATAAATCATTGGGGACATTAAGTTTTTCTTGTGAAGATTGCTTTTAAAAGAAGCACTAATGGAGATTGGTAGTTTGTTTAATTTTCACAAGCAGCTTAATGATTTTTAAAGTTTAATGCATTGAAGTTTAGGTCAGAAATAAATTTATATGAAATTTAAAAGGTGCATGTTTCTTTAAAAATACTAAAGTGCATGTGCGCATTACTGTTATGTTGTTACTGTTATGCTACTACTGTGCTTTTCCTTTCCTTTCCCTGCTTTATTCTCTATTTCTTCCCTCCCCCCTCCCCCTCCCTTCCTCCCCCCTCCCCCAGGTATATCATGACATGGGTCCTGAAGTCAGTACCCACTTTGTTTGAATAACTTCTGTGGAGTTAACATTAGTTTCTCCTGAGACAGAAATAATATGTTGGTTGCTGTGAGAGAAACATGCCAAAGGTGTTTAACAGAAGTTCTAATAATGGGGTGGGGCTTAGGATCTGGTCAAGTGTGCTCTCTACTGAGTTACATACTCAACCCTCCAAAACATCTTTGGTTACGCTTTGAGTCACTAATTTTAGTGTTATTTCAATATTATTCTGAAGTGGTTTTATATTTCACATGGCAGCCAGGTGTGGTGCAGCACACCTTTAATCCAAGTGAAAAAGAGGCAGGTGGATCTCTCTGAGTTCAAGGCCAGCCAAGGATACACAGTAAGACCCTGTTTAAAAACAAAACAAAAACAAAAAGAACCCTCAAAAAGCATAGTTTATGTGACTATATCATTTTATTATAAATAATATGCCATATGATTTTTGGCTAATGTAAAAGGAGTAATTACCCAAGCCTTTATCATAACACTGTTAACAGTTTGGTGTGTTTCTTTCTAATATTTTTTAAATTATATTTTCAAAAATTAAAGTATTATGGTATTTTTTTTCCAGTTCAAAAGTAATGTGTATTCAATAAGAAAGCTTGGAAAATAAAGACTAGCACAAAGGGGAAAAAAACAAAGTCACTGATAAAATCTACCCAAACATAATCACAAGTACATTTTATTGTATATCTTTTTTATATTTTTCATGAACATATTCTATACTGTAATACTACTTTGTAATGGATTATTTGCAATATATTGTGACTGCTAATGTTAATAGTCTAATATTAAGTGGTATTTAGCATTTGAACATATTTAAGTATGTTCAACTAACATACTTAACCATCTCCCTATTGTTGGGCATTGAAAGTGTTTCTAATTTTTTTAACCATTATAAATATTACCATAGTTAATATCTTTCTTTGTCCATACATATTTCCATGTATCTATGATTGTTTCTTTAGGAATAGATTCCTAGAAGTGGAATAGCTGGGTCAAAGGGTATGTACACTTTTGATACATGAAAATGTCAAATTTAAGCTAAGCACTTGTTATATTCTGTGTTGTTTTCAATTGTTGTGTGTGTCTGTCTTGTTCCTCAGATTGGGATGTAAGTGAGAGGGAGGAAAGTTTTCCTTATATATGTTAGTGCCCTTTGGAGGCATGGCTTCCTGTGCTGGACTTAGGAGTCATCGATGTGTATCATATTGATTCATAGCAGTGGTTCTCCAGGGTTTTGGATGTCATAGTCTGTATATTTAAAAATATATATGTGTGTATGTATATCTTAAATAAATTTAGGTTTGTATGTTTAACAATAAAAAGGAAGAGAACATTTTAGCTTTTTGTCTATATTTTTATTATTTTATATCAGGCTGGAAATTTTTACTTTTACTTAGACGTGAACTAGAGACCAACATTTGAAAACTTTAGATTTTAGAACATTAAAAATAGAAAACCTGTTGCAAGAGTATAATTTCCCTATGTCTCTCTCCACAGTATTGTGAAGGTCATGCTACTGCATTAAACAGATTTTGTGTTTCTCCATGACAGTGTTTGAATAAACAAGCTAGATTTGTTGATAAGCATCTGAATATATTTCCAGAGACTTAAAACAACACCCATTTTTTTCCCTAGGGAATTGGAGCCAGGGTAGGTGTGATATAGTGGGAAAAAGGAATGTTTAGACCAGCTCCTCACCTTCCAGTCAGATTTCCTTCTGTTTCCCTCTGAACATGATGACTATGAGAAGGTCTGGGAGGAATTTATAGCCCTTGCTACACTTCCTTCACTGTAGTGTGATTGTTTATACAAATCCTTTGCTTACCTGTGCCTGAGTTCTTCCAGGTAGGATGAGTCATATCCTTCTTTTGCAGCTCTAAGTCCTAACACAGGGATCCAGGCATAGCAAGTGCCTAATAGAATGAGTGCGTTCACCAGTTCTGGATTGTTGAGGGAATTATGGGATATAATGTATGTGGAAGTGGTTAATAAACATTATGTGCTATGTAAACAATGGTAATTTTTGTTTTTGACAAGAGCTATTTTAATTGGAGGGGAGTGTTTCAAAACTTTAGGAAGAGAGAAAATTTCTCCTCTGAACAGTTCTATAAGTGCATTACATTTTTCTCCTATTTCTTAAGAAAACAAATTGTAATTGGGGCTAGTGTGGAGCTAATTTGCTTTCTAGGAAGGCATATGTACTCGTCCTCCCTATGTTACATGGAGGTGCCCAGATAGCAAATGTTTGTTTGACTTGGTTATTATCTAATTTTAATAAGGGCTGCGGCTTTCTTATTATTAAAAGCCAGTATCCATTGCTTAGTAACTTAAAGAAGGGGGCCAAGACTTGAGCGAAGGAGTAGCCTGTGTTGTGCCTGATGCTGCTGGGTAGAGCTCCTTTGGCTTCATTGGCTTCAAAAGACTGCACTTTCTAATAGCTTCTAAAACTCCTGGTAAATTTTTGCCACAGGATGGCATTGGTAATTATTTGAGTGTACATGTTATTGAAGTACCTCAAAAAGGTGCACATGATTGTGTTGTTTAGGGGATAAGAAAGAGTTCAAGACTTTCATCACTGCTTATGTATTTAACTTCCAGAGTTAAATGATACTTTATATCACTTTCCTTCTGTATTCAAGTATTGTTTTGTTTCCTGTTTTTCTGTCTTTATAATACAGTAACTATGTATTATTTGCCATGTGTTGTATGTGTCTGACTTACTGCTGATAATTGTGGTGACAGGTAAGAAGAAAATACGATGGGACCCAGTTAGGAGACGCTTCATTCAGTCCTGTCCCATCATAAGGATCCCTAACAGGTTCTTGAGAGGTGGGTGATAATTAGCAAGAGGTCTGTGCTTCCTGTGGGTTGAAGGGAATTTTGAATGGATTTTCTAAATTCAGAACTGTTTTCTTTAAGTTGTCTAACAACCAACATTGAAGTAAAAGAATATAGGCCTCAGGTAAATTTATGTTTTATATTGGCCACTGTTGGAATTATAATGACAAGTTTGGGGGAAGTTAGACTCTTTTAATGTATCCTAGATGGTAGAGTAGATTACCTCACCAGTACCTCTGGCAGTCCATAGAATCTTCAAATGTAGGATGTGATTCTAAGGAAGAAATAAAATATGATGTGATAGTCTAAACTCAAAAGCCTTTGTATTAAATACCTTAAATAAAAAGTTGTGGAAAGCATTTGTAACAGATCATTGATATGACTATAAAGAGCTCCTAGAAACTAGTAATCTATACCTACCAGAAAAATAAGTCAATGCACATGAATAGTCAGTACATAAAGAACTGCTATTGGAGAGTGCACATAGCTCAGGGTAGGGAAAGTGCCTGCTGTCAAGCCTGGCGACCCGAGTTTGAGCTCTGGAACCCACATGGTAGGAACAAAGAAATGACTACCACAGTTGTCCTCTCACTTCCACACATACAGTTTATAAGTAATGCATAAGTGTAATAAAATGTTAAAAATAAATGCTAGTAAATATAAACTTCACTTAGTTCACTGCTGTGAAATCAGTATAATAATTAAAATAATATGATATTTTACTTATTAGGTGTGAAGATTAAAATAAAACTACCCATGTTGACCAGGGTATATGAAGAGAAAGCTTAAATGCTCAGGTTTTATGCAGACTTTTTGGACCTAAGTGGCAAATGCATCAATTTTAAAGCTGCTGGTGCTTTTGACTGGGGAGCTCTTCCTTTTAGAAAGTCCACATTGTTTCTGCTTACCACTTTTCTATCAGCTGTAGACTGTACTTATGAGAAATTGCTCAGAATAGGATTGAAAACTCTAGCTTACTTTTTTTAAGCTATAGAAAATTATTAGACCAGCACGCTTGATGATACAGTTTAGACCTCATTAAATTACTTAAAGTCACTTGTTTAATTTTTTTTTAATTTTTATTTTTATTTTATGTGAATTGGTGTTTTGCCTGCATGTATAACTGTGTAAGGGTGTCAGGTCTTGGAATTACAGACAGTTGTTAGCTGCCATGTGGATGCTGGGAATCGAACTCAGGACCTCAGGAAGAACAGTCAGTGCTCCTAACCAATGAGTCATCTCTCCAGCCTCCATTTGTTTAATTTAACTGAAGAAATTCAATTAAAAGCCTAAGCTGGGTGTAATTGCAGTACACCTTAAAGGCAGACAGATCAGTGAGTTCCAAGCCATCTTGGTCTATATAGCAAATTCCAGATCAGCCAGGGTTATACAGGGAGACCCTTTCTCAAAACATATACAATAACTAAAAGTTCTTAAGGAAAAATTCTACAGCTGCTATAGATATTTCTCTAAAGATAAACATATTTTTAGCAGCCAGGTGAAAAAACTAAAGTCAGGCCTAAATGGATCAAAATAAGAAATTCTCTGATAGTGAGCCTCCTTTCACCATCCCAAAAGAAAAATAACTAGGATATAGAGTTTAATGAGCAAACAGTTGTGTGAGGCTGGAGATGGTTCAGAGAACAAGAACACTCACTATGCTCTTGCAGGAGAGAGACCTGATCACTTGCCAGCACCCGATGGCCTCTCACAAGCATTTACACTGGTTCCAGAGGGTCTATCTCATGCTCTCTTTTGGCTTCTGCCAGCATCAGGGATGCATGTGTTGCACATACTTGCAGGCAAACACTTAAACACATTTAAAGAAAAATCTTTAAAATTTGTGTTAAATTCCATAAAAATATAAAACTAAACCAAAACAAAAACCCCTTGGTTATATCTGCATGGTAGGTTTTTTTTTTTTTTTTTAAATGTAGTCTCCCATTAAAAGAATTTTTTTTAATCATGAGGAAAAATACTGCACAGGTAAGTTTTATGCCATATTAGATGTTTGTAAGTCTTAAATTCAAAGTGACTGAGAAAGTTGATGATAGATAATTTTGAAAAGGGTGAGCTGGGAGCAGGCTTAGCGTTAAGGGAATAAAGATCACCACAAACCTCCTTTGAAGCAGTGGCCTTGTCTGTCTTCTTACCTTTGACCAGTTTGATTGTTTGATGCTGTTGGCCACCTGCGTTTTCTCTTCCTTTGGGTCACAACACTGCGTGATCCCAGATGTTTTCTTCCTCCTCTTTGTCCATTTTGTTCCTTTCTCTAGTTTCTTATTTCCTCCATTACAGGTGGGAACTCAGTGTTCTGTCCTTTCTCCATGGTCTGATTGTCCCATCAGCTTTCTTAGGTTTAACTCTCTGTCCATCATTCATCTCCTCATTTGGTATGTCTGGATTGCTTCTTATGTAGCACTACTGCACTTGCTAAATTGATAATGCAGATCTTAGAGAACCAGGCCAACAGACAATTGCAGAGTAATTGGGATGAAATTATTTGTGATAAGTGTCCTGGTAAGATGGTATGGCATGGGGCACAGCATCCTCTTCTCAGCAAATGGAGAAGAGGATGACAGAATAGTGTCATTTGATTTTTTAGAAAAGTTGCTTAAATATGAGTGGGTTTTTGCAAGGGAAGTATAGAACTGCAGACACAGGTGCCAGGTAGCTTGAGTATGTTGTTCATGCAGACCCAGGCATGTGCTTTCCAAAGTTTATAGCACAGTGACAGCTAGAAACTGGAAAGGACCAGATGGAAAGAGCACCACTGAAGGAAAAATTTCAGGATCAAACTCAGTTTTGTAGTTAGTAAAGAGATAATGATTCCAGTTACCAAGGTGAAGAAAGCTGCAGCAGGAAATGAAGGTGGCTGTGAGGAGGAATTGGAGGTGGCTAGGTAATTCAAATATGCATATGTTAGATTAGCTGAGACTTGGTCACTAGAAGGGAAAAAGAAGCAAAGTTTTCCAGGGGCTGGAAAAATGGCTCCATGGTTAAGATGGGTCACTGGCTGCTCTTGTAGAGGACCCCTCTTTTGACCTCTTCTGGCACCACACACACACACACACACACACACACACACAAGGCAAAATACCTATAGAATAAAAATAATTTTTTAAAGAAATATGGCTTCTAGATTTTCTATATGACTTATACTACTCTTCTCTAGGCATGGCATGGATAATCATAGGGCAGGTTTTAGGAATTAATCTGCAAGCCAGTAGTTGAAGTTGATTATCCCTTAACAAGAAGTATTTACAGAAAAACCTGAATTCTTTCTTTCTTTCTTTCTTTTTTTTTTTTTTTTTTGAGACAGTATTTCTCTGTGTGGCATTGGCAGTCCTGGAACCAGCCGTTGTAGACCAGGCTGGCCTCAAAATCATGGAGATACTCCTGCCTCTGCTTGGATTAAAGGTGTGTACCACCACCACCTGTCTAAACCGATTTTTTAACATTAAATTTAACAGTTTCCCCCGGAAAACTTGGAATGCCTGTCCTCTCTCTGTTCTGATGTCACCTTTAGTGTGCTACCTGTGTCAGCACTGATGACATGGAATTCTGTTCACTTTGTGTAACTCTGAGCTCAGGCTATGTGCCCCGCAAGAATGGGGCAGTAGGGCAGCTGCTTCAGCTTCCTGACCTCCATTTGGTAGCACAGTGCATGTGAGAGGCTGCATTGAGCAGATCTAATTATAACACTGTTGTCAGGGAAGAGCATGAGTATAGACTTATGTGTGTCCTCAGCTCTTCTCAGGTGTTGTTCCAAGTTAATGAACTGCCAGAGCACAAACAGACTTGTTCAGTGGTTCACTAGGTGTTTTCTTAAAAACAACCTTATTTATACTTTATAGAAACACTTTCAAGCCTTTCATTTTGGAAACCCCTCTCTTGATTGAAAACAGTTTCATAGGTCTGTTTCCTGTAACTAGATCCTATATCTTCTCAAAAGAAATTCCTGCCAGTTAACAGTGTGGCGTGTGATAAAATGTGCTGATGTATTAAAATGCTGGGCTTCGATCATGAGGTAGTAAACTGAATGCATCCACTTAGCTCCCTCAGGTCTCCAATACCACTAAAAATGAAAAGATTGATAAATGATGATGTTACATCATAACTGTATTGAAAAAAAAGAAAAAGGAAGGCTGGAGTCAGATGGTCTGAATCCAGGCTCTGCCATTTCCTTTATTTGCCTCAGTTTCCTTATTTGTAAAGTTAGAATGGTGACAATAGTACCTATTTACAGAGAGAAATATCAAGAGAGAATGTTTGCAAAATTTTTAATTATGTTTAGGAACACTTAGTTAATGTAAACTGCTGGCTTTTATTGTTGTAATAATACCAGGAACTTTGAGGAATTTTAGAGTAATTAAAAACAAGCGGATGGTAGGAGATGGAGCCCGAAGTAGACCTACATGAATTCAGTTCTCAGTATGCACAACTAACTGAAAACTAGGCATGGTATCACATGTTTGTATCCTAGAATGTGGAAGGTAGAGACAAGAGGATCAGAAGTGCAGGTCCACATCAGCTACATAGTAAATATTACATGTACCCAGTATATAGTCTGGGTACATGAGGCTGCCTTTAAAAAATGGAATTACATCAGATGAGAAACATTGAATATAATATAGTCTCAAACCAAGTGTTCTTGATATATCATAGATATCAGAGACTTTATTTTTATTTATTTTAATTAATTTTGTTTTTGTTGTTGTTGTTTTGGTTTTGTTTTGAGAGAGTCTCACTATGTAGTCCTAGCTAGCCTATAATTTACTATCTAGTCCAGGCTGGCCTTGAACTCACAGAGATCTGCCTGTCTCTGCTTCTTGAGTGCTGGGATTAAAGATGTGCACTCCCACAGCAACTGGCTTCATGGTGTTTTAAAGACTTAGTCTCAATATACATATATTCCTTGCTGGCCTGGAACTCACTCTACAGACCAGGCTAGCCTTGAATTCATAGACTACCTGTCTCTGCCTTCTGGGTGCTGGAATTAAAAGCATGTGTCACTATGCCCTTTTTTAAAAAAATATTTTTATTTTTTGTGAATTGGTGTTTTTCCTGCATGTATAACTGTATAAGAGTGTCAGATCTTGGAACTACAGACAGTTGTTAGCTGCCATGTGGATGCTGGGAATCGAACTCAGGTCCTCCAGAAGAACAGTCAGTGCTCTTAACCTCTGAGCCATCTCTCCAGCTCACCTGGTTTGCTTTTATCTTTTCTTTTTAAACTAGCATTTTTACTTAAATATAAAAACAGGTTCTTGTTAAGTAGTTCGGGCTTGACTGAAATCTCTGGCATCAGCTCACAAAGATTGCTCGATTGAAAGTGTGTCCAGCAGTTATGCCTGGTCTAGAGGAAACACTGTGGAAGGTTAGGGAGCTCTCGTCACATGGGGCCCTCACAGTGACAGTGAATTGTTTACTCTCAGACCTCTAAAGATGACTGCATTCAGTGTTCTCAGGGGAAATTATTTTGTGGATAAATTCTGTTTGGGGGGAAGTCAAAATAAGAGACATGAAAATTTGGGAAAATTAGTTGTAGAGATACTTCTGAAAATGTGAAAAATCCAAAACAAGGAAGATTTGAATATATGAAGTAGTCTGTGGAGACACTAGTAAGACTTATCCATGAAGCCAGTTTTAATTGTAGAGCTTTCTAATAGTATAGAGGAATTGTGTAAACATGTGTGTGTACATGTATGTTATATTCTTTTTAAAAATATTTAGTTTTAATTTTATGTGAATTGGTGTTTTGCCTGCATGTATAACTGTGTAAGGGTGTCAGATCTTGGAATTACAGACAGTTGTGAGCTGCCATGTGGATGCTCAGGACCTCCGAAAGAACAGTCAGTGCTCTTAACCGCTGAGCCATCTCTCCAGCCCTATTTGTTATATTCTATAGCAAGTTGGAAGTAATGCTAAAGGTCTCACAATTTTTATACAAGTGTTATTGAGGGGATTAGGACGATGGCTTAATGAATAAAGTGTTTGGTGTACATGCCTGAGGCCACTTGAGATCCCTCACAATCTGTAAATGTCAGGGACATAGTACCCTGCCTATAACATCAGTTCTGGGGAGACTGAGACAAGGGCTCCCAGGAGCAAACTGGCTAGCTAGATAGCTGTATCAGAGCTAAACTGAGGGACCTTCCCTCAGCCAATAAGATGAAGAGTGATGAAAAATCCCACATCAGCCTTGGGCCTCCATGCATATATGCCTATGCGCACACACACATACACACACCCAAAACCATACACACCACATACATAAACACAAGCAAAAAGAAATCTTAATAAAATATGAAGTTTTAATTATATTGAAACACACAGGTGAAAATGAGCATCCTTAGTACAAGCTTATATAATGAATTTGTATAAATCATTTTTTTAAAAACTCCAGCTGGGTAGTGGTAGTGCACGTCTTTAATTCTTAGCATTCGAAAGGCAGAGGCAGGTAGATCTCTGTGAATTTAAGGCCATTCTGGTCTACATATTTAGTTTCAGGACAGCCAGGGCTACACAGAGAAACCCTGTCTCAAAAAAACAAAACAAAACAAAAAAGACATCTCATTAGAAGAATGTAAAAAAAAAAGTCTGAGGCATTTACTGAAAAGAAAATTCCAAATGGCCAGTTAACATAAAAAGTGCTCAACTTGGTTGGGTAAGGTGCACATGCCTTTAATTTCAGCACTTTGGGAGGCAAAGGCAGGCAGATCTCTCTGTGCATTCAGGGCCAGTCTGTCTACACAGTGAGTTCCAGGATAGCCAGAGCTATATAAAGAGACTCCATCTTCAAAACACAAAAGAAAAATTCTCAATTTTATAAGCAATGAGAGAAACATGTATTATAGCATGAGATAGGTTTGTAGACTAAAGGGATTATTCAGATAACAGCAGTGACTATGCTGAGTATTGGTATGCACGTGGGGCTGATAGATTCTCATATGTTGCTGGTGCCCGGAAACTGTTGTAACCTTTTTGAAAATATATGGCTTGGGGCTGGAGAGATGGCTCAGCGGTTAAGAGCACCCTCTGCTCTTCCAGAGGACCCGGGTTCGATTCCCAGCACCCACATGGCAGCTAACAACTGTCTGTAGTTCCAGTTCCAGGCAAACACCAAGGCAAATAAGTAAATAAATAATAAAGTTTAAAAAAAAAAAGAAAAGAAAATATATGGCTTTATCTAATAAAGATTTCCTTTAAGACTCAGAAATTCTATTTCTGGATTTATACCTAACAGCAATATAGCCCCCTTGTGCACCTGAAAATATGTATGGAAATGTTTATATCAACATTATAAGCCACAGATTGAAATCTTCTAAGTGTCTATTCCCAGAACTAGACTGAATAAGTAAGCTGTATTGTATAGTCACAGAGAGAAATGCTGCTTAACAACGGAAATGAGCAGACTATGTATACATTTGCAACAATATACCATGAAAGAAACCTCAAAAAATTGTAAATAAGAACCCAAAAGAATATGTACTATATTATTTTGTTATACACTTCAAATGTTATTTGGGGATGCATACCTAGGTATGATAACATATAATAAAGCTAGAAAGAGACTACTAGTTTTATGATTGACAGAAAAATTAATGGAGTTGCAGAGAGAGCTTAGAGATTAAAAACATTTTTTGCTCTTGCTGAGGACCCAGGTTTGATTCCCAGCACTTACTGGCAGTTCACAACCATCTAGTTCCTTCTGACCTCCACAGGCACCAGGTATGCCCAGATGCCTATGCACGCATATACATCAAATAAATCTAAAAAGAAAATTACTTCTAGAAGTGAAGGAGCAAGTTGGAGGGTGTTGTGGTAAAGTGAAAGCTTCTGTATGAAAAGGAGGCAGTATTTACGCTTACAGGTTCATAGAAAAAGTATGACCCCCCCCAAATAAAAATGTAACAAAAACTCATTTTGTTCACTCTGTGGCCTTATATGTGTACTTTCTGCATGTAACATTTCAGTGCAAATTTTATTTTAAAAATATACCCTATTCTGATAGGACACACGCACACTCACGCACGCACACTCTGGCTATCTTGGAACTCTCTCTGTAGACCAGGCTGGCTTCAAACTCACTGAGATTTATCTGCCTGCTTCTGCCTCCTGAATGCTGTGATTAAAGATGTGCACCACCACCGCCCTTCCAGGGACAAAATTAACATCTAGAGATTATTTTATTGGCAAACCATTAACAAGATACCAAGAAGAAATGTCATATTTAGTGGTGAAATCTGACCAGCGTTCTCCCTAAATTAAATTCAACAACTAATATGTCCAGTAATCTCTCTACTATTGTTCTGTTCAACTTCAGCTGAAACTTGAGTAGATAAACAAAAACAACACAAAAATTATTTGTTGGAGAAGATGGCTCAGTGATTAAGAGCACTTGATAAAGACCCTAGTTGGGTTCCCAGCACCCAACTGTAACTCTAGTTCCAGAGGATCTAGAGGATGCCTTTTCTGACCTCCTCAGGCCCTTGTATACATAAAAAATCTTAATCAAATGTATTGTTGGACTGTACTCTTGTGAGACAGAAGAAGAAGATCAGTAGTTCAAGGCTTGTCTGGATGTGGTGGTGCATGCCTTTAATCTTTGTACTGAAGAGGCATATACGGATAGCTTTCTATGAGTTCAAGGCCAGCCTGATCTACATAGGGAATTTCAGGCCAGACAGTGCCATATAGTGAGATCCTGTCTCAACAAACAGAGTTCAAAGCTAGCCCAGTCTACATACCCAGACCCTGTCTCAATAAAAGAATCAAGAATGACAACAGTGCCAGGAGGTGTATATACCTCAGTTGGTAGCATATTTGCCTGTCATGTATGAAGTCCTGAGTTTCATCCCCAACATTGCAAAAATTGACACGATGACCCATACCTGTATTCCCAGCATTCTGGAAGTAAAAGTAGGAGGATTAGGCGCTCAAATTATCCTTGACTATGTACAGAACTTGAGGTAATCCTGGGCTACCTAAGACCCCTGTCTCAAACAAAGAACAAAAAATAAACTTTCATACACATATTTAGGAGTATAATTTGGTCCAGTTCAGCTATTGGAAATATAATATGTCTCTATAATAGTTTTATCTGTAAACATTTGAAATTTGTGTTCCTTTGACCCAAAAGTTTATTTCCAGATATATTCATACATTTTCATACAAATATGTAGAAGAAACTTTGTTCCAATATTATTTATAATAATGAGAGCATTTTGAATGACACAATCATTTGTTGTATGATCTCAGACAGCTAGTTGGTTTCTGCTACAAATTCAAACCTACTTCCCTAGTTACCACAGCTCCTGTTTACCCAAGTTAGAGTAAATGCTTGGTGGACCAGGTTCATGGTGTCACAGCTACAGATCTCTTCTGGTTATTAAATCACCTCAGCCTGCACCTTTCCATTCCTTACTGCTACATTTGCCTTTTTTATTAAAAGTTCTTACATTTTGTGCCATGTGTGTATGTGATCAGAGGACAGCTCTTAGGACACTTGGATGTTGGTCTTCAGGCTTGGGGGCAAATACTTTTACTGCTGAGCTCACTGTGAAAACCCACTCCCATGTTTTCTAGTGAGAATTCTGGAACCATGTAACCCAGACCTGGGGATAATTTTATTAGCCAAAAACTTGATGGACGATTCAGAGACCAAAACCCAGTCTCATTTTGTCAAGGTCGAGGAGCCAGTTCTATATGCCATATGATGAAAATTAATGCTTGGTCCCTATGGCATTGCACTCACAAATTCCTGTGATTTGTTAGAAATGAAATGGGTTTCTGCTCTGTAAGTCACGTCTGTGGGATGGAGTGAGTTACTTAGTACAGCTGCAAAGGTCCTTTGACAGAATGTTTAACCCTTAACAAGTACTGATAGGTGCTTTTGACCCAGTCATTTGAGTAGATCATGAGATTAATAGAAATGAGCTGTTAGATTAGCCCAACACTATTTGATAGAAATATGAGCTATGAACTTAAGTTTTATAGCAGCCACATGAAAACAAGAAATGATGTTAATATTTTTTAAATTCAATCATCTTAACATATCATTAACATAGAACTGGTAATTTTACATATTTTAGGAATGCTAAATGTTTGAACACAAATCCCAGTTTGGCCCAGCCACATTTCAAGTGTGGCCATGAACACTTTGTTTCACATGGCAGAGCTAGATTGTAAGCCCACAGACAGAGTCTCTGGCCCAGCACCTGTCACGATAACAGTTCACAGCTGTTGTCCAGTAATATTTGGACTTAGAGTGAATGAATGGATACATTTTATGTCAAATCATCTTTTCATTTTTTCTCAGTATTTGACCCACAGGAGTTATGTTCATCACAGAGATAGTTTGTGGTAAAGTTGGAACACTTTCTCAGCTCTATGTCCACTGAGAGGAAGTCTTAGAATGTTATTATATTCTCTTCACATTTGCCCAAAACGTGAAAACCATGGCTCCTGGAAATGAAAAAATTAATAACATTCTAAAGATTCTTAAGTCCTGTCTATTGAGCATAGCAATTGTTTTAAATTTGTCTTGCTAATTCCTAAGTGTATTTATAACTTGCAAAGAATATTCCACAGTCCAACACCTGTTTCCTAGCTCACACTCCCTCTTTCTTTTGCTACAGGGGATTGAAGCCAGAGCCTTGCACATTCTAATCACCTGCTCTGCCATTGAGCTCCATGCTATGTATCTTGAAAAAAAAACATGTCAGAGTCCAAAGAGCTGGAGATTGTTTTGATCATCCTTGCCACTGTTTATTTTGGCCTGATGTTTAAACTCAGGGAAACTTTAGGACCTGTTGTGTTTCTCCAGCAGTGTTAAATGTTGTAGGTGGTGCAGGCTAAGTGTACATGCTATTTGCCTTTGAGGAACTTTTATTCTATTTGCATTAGAAAAACAAACAGATGAAATGAGTAGAGAAGAATCAGTAACTAGTTCATTCTTGTAAGTGTTTCTACCACTAGAGACTTGAAGGACAAGTAGGCTAGGCCAAAGTCAAAGGAAGAACTCTAGGCCTGCTGAGCAGTGAGGCTGACTCAGCCCTAGTGAGTAGAGGAGTAGTTTTAGCATTAGAGGTCTCTGAGGTGCTTGACTCAGGTCCTTAAGAAATCTTAAGTGATTTGCACAGGACTGACATGGACCAGAGCACCTACGAGAGTCATTATTGCTTTATTTTTTAGTTGCTCTAGTTCTATGCATATTTTTTTAAGTCTTGTTCTAATGTGTACTCTAGAAAGTGGGATTTTTGCTTAAAAAGACATGAAAGGCCTTATTAGGTTGGTAATAGATACTTATTAGTAAAGAATATTTATTGGGTATTTAGCAGTGTCCTAAGTATTAGTGAACATTGTACTAGTATCAGTAGCACATGAAAATAGAGATTTTTTAGGGTTATAGCAAATACATTATCATCTTAGTTCACATTGTATTTTATCGTGTTTGGCTCTATAACTGTTTGAGGGTTTATGTAGACTGATATAAAAAGTTGTAAGGATAAAAGAAATATAAATGATGGGGGTTTTTTTGACCCTTTAAAATGATCTCAAAATAATTTTAAATGAACTAATATATGTGTATTTAATTTAATCATTTATTTATACTGGAGATTAAGCCTTGAATATGCTAGGCAAGTACTCTAGCCACTTGAGCTGTATCACCTATTTTTTTCTTTTTAAAAAAATTTTGAGCCAGGTGATCACTAAATCACCTAAACTGGTTTTGAACTTATGCTCTGAATCCAGGCAAGCATTGAAATATGGCTCTTCTGACACAGCCCCCTGAGTAGCTTAGATTACAGGCTTGTACCATAAGGCCTGTCTAGTTAATATATTTGAAACTTTAGAAAGATTGTATGGCTGTAGCTCAGTGGTAGAATGCTTGCCAACCATGTACAAGGCAGGTTTCATTTCTGTTATCATAAAGAAAAAAAAAAATCTTTAAACTCTAGAACTTGCCTCCTTCCTGTTTGCCAAGCTTTGCTTCTGTCTGTGGTCCTGGGGTCCTATCCAGGGTCTTCACTAGGCCTCTTCTCTTCCTTTTCTTGAATTCCACATCGTCAGCCATTTTCTTGAGTTTACCATGCTGTGTCATCTCTTCTTGGAAAAGTCTCTCTTAGTCTTTGAAATTTAGAAATCATAAAATAAAAATAGTGACTAGCTTCTTAAAATCTTAAGTGGTCTGTATGAGTGTATAAAATAACCTAAGTAAATGATATATGTTGTATTAGGAATCCCTTCCTGATTCCCTTTAAAGTTCAGATGATTGTTACTAATTTCATCTGTGGGCCACTTTTGGAAAACCCTCCTCTTCTTCCTTAGGCCATAGACCGCCCCCAGCCCGCAGTGGACATCGTTGTGTGGCAGATAATACCAATCTCTATGTGTTTGGAGGGTATAACCCAGACTATGATGAATCAGGAGGACCAGATAATGAAGACTATCCTCTCTTCAGGGAGCTTTGGAGGTATCATTTTGCAACAGGCGTGTGGCACCAGATGGGCACAGATGGCTACATGCCTCGGGAATTGGCATCTATGTCACGTAAGTGCCAGCAGTTCTAAAATGTTGACTTTGTGAACCAACTGAGCTATCAGGTTTGCTGTCACTTGTTCCTTGTTAATGATTACACTATTGTAACATGACTAAGCGTTGTCACTGGTGATGATAATATAGTGTGATGACTTTGAATCTCTTGAGTTCCTGCGTTTGAATCTAACTGTATAATATTGGATTGCCAATACAATACTTTATCTATAAAGTAAGAGTAATACTGTCTCAGAGGGTTCAGAATAAAGTATTGTAACATATTAGGAAAAAAAATATAGTCAAAATAAAAATAGAATTGCAACTATGGTAATTAATAACTATTAAGTGAAAATGCTGGAGGGGGGGTGACACATGCCTTTAGTTCCAGCACTCTGGAAGCAGAGGCAGGCGGATCTCTGTAAGCTGGAGGCCAGCCTGTTCTTCAGAGCAAGTTCCAGGACAGGCTCCAAAGCTACACAGAGAAACCCTGTCTTGAAAAACAAAACAAAACAAAAAATTCTTCACTTCCTTACAGCATCACTATGATAAGTTTCTACAGTGATTGCCATTGTACAAATGAAGAACTTGAGGCTGTATGAAGGCCCTGAGAATAATGGCTAACAGTGCATGCTCTGAAGCCAAATGGTCTGGGATTCAATCCCAGATCTTTTTAGAAAACCATCAGCAAGTTATTTAAACTGTTCTTACCAGGCATGGTAATGCATGTCTATAATTCTAGCAGTTGGGAGGCTAAGACAGAAGGATTATAGTGAGTTCAAGGCTAGCCTGGGCTACGTAGCAAGACCTTATCTTCTGAAAGCAAATAAACAGAAAAATTAAAACACAAACATTTGCTATTTCTGTTTATCATCTCTAAAAATGGAGGCTGGGCTCATTGCTTAGTAGAAGAGTGTACAAAGCCCTGGAGAAGCACAGACAGAAGAAAATACATTTATAGTTCCTACCTCATACAGTTGTTGTGAAAATTAAGTTAGGGAGGTTAACTAGTTTTTCTGAAGTCACACTAGAGTTAAATCCAACTCTTGACAGCACTACAGTGCAGACTTACCCACACAGTACAGACAGTTAATTGCTATGGTGCAGATTGTTAACCACTACAGTGCAGACCATTAACCACCACAGTGCAGACTGTTACCCACACAGTACAGACAGTTAACTGCTACAGTGCAGACTGCTAACCTCTGTGGTGCAGACTGTTAAATGCTATGGTGTATGAGTTGACGAATTACAGGGGAGGTTGGGGAATGAGGGGCAGAGGGAAGAAAGAAGAAAAGGAAGAGTGTGTAAATTGTGGCAAACAGAAAAGAAAAATAGAATACCAAACTTGTCTGCAGGATATTGATGTTTCTTTTTATCTGGTAGAGGATTAAATTGACAGAAACCATAGTTTAAAATATAAAGATCATTCCTCCAACTGAGAATGAGTCTTTGATTTCCCCATGAGTCCTATACAGGTTCTTTTCCAAGGCAAAGATGATAGATCATTTTCTTCTGGTTTGCTGTGTATATGAGCTGTCTTGAACAGCAATGGTATTTTATAGTTTATAGTCTTGACGTTGCTTTGTACCGTTGTATTTAATGAATTCTGTACGTGCATTTTGGCCTTGTTTCCTAAGATAACAGTGATCGTGTGAGATAATTCATACAGTACAAATTAAGCCATTTTTTGAGGAATCCTATAGTTGGATATGAGTGATCTTAGTAAGATCACTGAAGTAGCCATATTAGACCTTTTCCAATGGTCTGGGTTCATGGGCAGCATACTGCAGGGAGCAAATGTGTAAGTGGACTGTGTGCCTCTTCCTCCCCAGTTGTGCTGCATGGAAACAACCTGCTGGTGTTCGGAGGTACGGGCATCCCATTTGGTGAGAGCAATGGAAATGATGTCCATGTCTGTAATGTGAAGTACAAGAGATGGGCTTTACTCAGCTGTCGGGGGAAGAGACCCAGTCGTATATATGGACAGGTACTAATCTGTGGCTAATTAATGGTGAATGTGCTTATTTTATATTTTTTCTAGTTTAGCAGCAATGTCAGGATACAGTGCTATCATTATTTTAATGGAGATTGAAAGTAAATTCATAAATCTTATTATTCCTTTCTCTTGTTTTTACCATTTTTTGCAAAGAAAGAGGGAGGGAGGAGATATTTTTGTGTGCAGGCTAGGGAGCAGTTCCAGGTATTGTTCCTTAGGATCTGTGTCCACTCATTGTCTTTCCTTTGAGACAGTCTCTGGGATCTGAGATGAGGTTGGACTGTCTGGCCAGAGTGCTCAAGGGATCTGCCTGACCTCACCTCCCCAGCCCTGCTCTTACAAGTGGATATCACTACTCCTGTTTTGTCTTTATTGTTTCACATGGGTATAGAAATTGAACCCAGGTCCTTATGTTTGCAGAGCAGCATTTTACTCACCAGGCCAACTTCCCAGGGCTGCTATTTGCTTTCACTCAATTTTAAGGTCAGAAGCTAGACCTATGTGGAAATGTCTTTAACTGCATCAACCCCCAGTGCAAGACTGAGTCTGCTCTGATGATGGGATTCTATGAAGAACTTTTTTCTTAAGAAGTGTAGCTCATCAAGAAACTTAACACAGAGCTGAACTAAAGCATGTAGAGTGTGTTCATAGGTCATTTTAACCTTTGGTATTGTTTTTTTGTTTGTTTGGTTTGATTTTTCAAGACAGGGTTTTTCTGGGTAGACCTGGCTGTCCTGGAACTTTCTCTGTAGACCAGGCTAGCCTCAAACTCAGAGATCTGCCTGCCTCTGCCTCCTGAGTGCTAGAATTAAAAGTATGTGCCACAACCACCTGGGTTTGTAAAGTTATATTCAGAAAGATAGTGGGCTACCCACCCTAAACAGACTTGAGACCAGTGGTTGAACTTGGAATAACTACCATTTGGTATCAGGCTCAGTTGCCTTACACTCAGAGTGATTAAACACTTCTGAGTTCTAACTATGAAGAGGAGTCTTTCTAGACCACTCTATCTCACCACAGGGCCACTCAAGCTCTAAGTAACTGGCAGTGATTGAAGAAGAGCCTGATAAAAACATCATCTCTGGACTCCATACTTCTAGGACAATGCTAGCCTCAGTTCCATCTGTTTCTGCTGATTGGGAGTATTTTTCTTCAGACTGCTTAGGAAGAGAGGCGGCTTTCAGTGGAAATGTTCCTGTCACTGCCCCTACATTCTTAGCTCTAAGATAATCACCTAACATACCTTTCTAGGAAGAACTAGCAAAGCTTTACTTTGTAAAGGCAAAGGTAAAACAGCCCCTAGGCTCTAGAAAAAGATTTAGTTATTTGTTCATGGGCAAGATTTCACATGTTGCACAGGGTGAATGATGGTGTGCGTGCGTGCGTGCGTGTGTGTGGTGTGCCTATGCTTAGTGCCCATGAAGGACAGAAGAGAGTGTTGGTTGGGTCTTCTGGAATGGGTCTTCTGGAATCAGAACCACCATGTAAGTAAAGTACTAGGAACTGAACCCAAGTGCTCTTAATTGCTGAGTTATTACTCCAGCTCTGGTATTTTATCTCTGTTTATGTGTGCACAGGTGCCTGGGGAGCTGAAGTCACAGGTGGTTGTGAGCTGCCAAACATTGATGCAGGGAACTGACTCCAACACTCCTAACTGCTGAGCCGTGTCTTTACTCCAAGATTCTCATGTATTAAAGGGTTAAAAAAAGAAGAGAAACCAGGCAATGGTGGCACATGCCTTTAAATTCAGCACTTGGGAGGCAGAAGCAGGCAGATCTCTTAGGTCTAAGAGCAAGTTCCAGGACAGCAAGAACTACACAGTAGTAAGGACTCATTCTTATTCCCTTTCTGCAGGCCATGGCCCTCATCAATGGTTCCCTTTATGTCTTTGGGGGAACAACTGGCTACATCTACAGCACAGACCTGCACAAGTTAGATCTCAATACCATGGTGTGGACACAACTCAAACCAAACAACCTGTCCTGTGACCTGCCGGAGGAGAGGTGAGCTGTGGGGCTGAGCACTGTGGTCTTTCTTGCTGAGATTTGAGTTCTTTCAGAACCTTGGCAACATGAAGAAAAAATGCCCTTGATAAAGCAGGTGACTGGCACTTGGGTCCAGATCAGTGGTAAAGAAAGGGCTGTTGGTAAGAATATAGTGTTTTTCTCTAAGTGTAGAATTTTTAAAATATTATTTCTCTTGTACTTTTTAGTCTTTCAGTAGCAAGAAGCTAGTACTTTTGAAAGGAACCAATGGTAGCCGTGGCCAATAAAAGTCACAATGAGGGTCAGTGAGTATTGATTGGAAGGAAGGATTGACGGGAAGATGGAGGATGGGGGGAAGATAGGTGATGGATGGAGGATGGGTGGGATGGTCATTTATCCTACTGTCTCTGAAACATCCCAACATCATCATGGCTTTCCTGTTGCTTTCTACTAATGGCCTTAGATCTTTAACTTTTCTTTCCATAGGATAGTTACTTCATAGAATTAAACTGTACAACACAGTTAGTATTATTTTCCTGAGTTTAAAAACAAAGTAAATATTTTTTAATTCCCTCATTGGGTGTCTTGTTTCCTTTAAGCAAAATGTGTGCAGTTTCTGCACTCTAGTGTCCTTACAGTAGGATCTTGGTGGGTGGCTATTGCAGAGTTACTGGGGGATGGCTCTTCATACAATTATTTGGATATAATTTATGCAGAGAGCACTAGGGCCTTTCAGGGAAAGAAAGACAAAACATTTACTTATAGTTGTCTTTTTAAAAATTATTTTATGTATATATACATTGTTGCCACTGGAAGACTGAGGCAGGAAGATAAGAATTCCAATTCTGAAGGGTTGAAAGGATGGCTCAATGGTTAAGATGGCTGCTCTTCCAAAGGCCTTGAGTTCAATCCCCAGTACCCATATGGTAGCTCACAACCATCTATAATTGTAGTACCATTAAATTCTGTACTTGTTTTTAAATCTTACTCTTTTGGCTCTTTTGAGGGTGCATCACTCAGCTCCCAAATAATCACAGACAGAGGCTTAAATTATCCTGTCTACCTTATGCCTCTAGGCTTTTGTCTTTATCCTGTATACCTTTTACTTACTTCTTACTCTTTACCCACAAGTCCTGCCTATTCTTTCTCCTGCCTTGCTATTGATTGTTCAGCTCTTTATTAGGCCAATCAGGTGCTTTAGGCAGGCAAAGTAAAACAGCTTCACAGAGTTAAACAAATGCAACATAAAAGAATGGTAACATATCTTTGGATCATTAAACAAATGTTCCACAGCATAAACAAATGTAACACGTCTTTAACTAATATTTCACAACAGGATTCATTTCTCTCTTCTGGTGTACAGAGTACATACAAGCAAAACATCCAAATGCATATAATACATAAATAAATAAAGTCATCTTTTTTTAAAAAAGAATTTCAATTCCAAGAGAGCCTATATTATTCAGGATTCTCTAGAGGAACAGAAGTTATAGAATAATAAAGAAGATGTATTAGAATGGCTTACAGGCTATGGTCCAGCTGTGGCTGTCTGCCATGTCAGGTCCAAGAATCCAGTAGTTGTTCAGTCCATGAGGCAGGCTATCTGAGATGGTCCTCAGTATTCACTGGAATCCTGAAGAAGTAGGCTCTAATGCCAGTGAAAGAATGGACTTTGCAGCAAGAGCAAGCAGGCAGAGAGAACAAGCTTCCTTCTTCCAAATGTCCTTTAGAGATAGACTGCCAGCAGAAGGTGTGGCCCACATTAAAGATAGATCTTCCCACCTCAAAAGATCTGGATTAAAGGTGTGTCTCCCACTTCAAATGCTTTAATTGAGAAAAATTCTTTGCTGGAAGGCGATGGCATAGACCTTTAATTCCAGCACTCAGGAAGCAGAGGCTGTCTGATCTCTTTGAGTTCAAGGCCAGCCCTGTCTACAGAGTGAGTTCTGGGACTATCATGGCCACACAAAGAGACTGTCTGGAAAAACTGAAAGAAAGAAGGAGGGGGCTGGAGAGATGGCTCAGCAGTTAAGAGCACTGACTGCTCTTCCAAAGGTTCTGAGTTCAATTCCCAGCAACCACATGGTGGCTCACAGCCATCTATAATGACATAGGGTACCCTCTTTTTTTTTTTTTTTTTTTTTTTTTTTTAAAAAAAATCCTTTATTTATTTATTTGCCTTGGTGTTTGCCTGGAACTGGAACTACAGACAGTTGTTAGCTGCCATGTGGGTGCTGGGAATCGAACCCGGGTCCTCTGGAAGAGCAGATGGTGCTCTTAACCGCTGAGCCATCTCTCCAGCCCCCTAGGGTACCCTCTTTATGGCATGCAGGTAGAACACCGTACACATAATAAATAAATCTTTAAAAAAAAATTTAAAAAAAAGGAAAGAAGGAGAGAAAGAATATACCTAGCCACTTTTATTTAATTAATTTTAATTTTACTTAATTCCAGATACAGTTGACTAACAAGAATAGCCGTCATAGAACCTTTTTTTTTTTTTTTAACTTTATTTATTTATTTATTTATTTATTTGCCTTGGTGTTTGCCTGGAACTGGAACTACAGACAGTTGTTAGCTGCCATGTGGGTGCTGGGAATCGAACCCGGGTCCTCTGGAAGAGCAGACGGTGCTCTTAACTGCTGAGCCATCTCTCCAGCCCCCAGAACCTTTCTCTTGGAGGGTGGGGGAAAAGTTCCATTTGTAGCTCAGTTGCCTACATGAAAGTTCTGGTAGGTGTTTCTTCATTCAGCATACTGTACACACAATTTTCTGCCAAGTAAATATCTTAACTTAAAAACTCATAGTGTAGGCTTCTGATTAGATAGTTTCTCTATTTACAGAGTTATTACAGGAAGATTATAGATAATCTAGAAAATACAAATCAGCAAATTGAAGAAAAGAAAGGTAAGACTAAATTTAGAGATAGCTAGGGATGCCATCTGAGATGGAATACCTGAGAATGTTTGCATACTGAAAGCTTAAAACCTGGCTGCAGCCTGTCTAACATGGAGCTCATTTCCTTTCCACTTAATGATGTGAATAGAACTTTGGGATGGATTAGCCGTCCTTTATTTCTTATTGATTGTGTACTAATGCATTTTATGCATGTTCTATAATTCGTTTAACTAGTTCACTATAGTTAACACTTCCGTCATTTCTAATAATTTAACATCATAAATAATGGTAATAGTTAATTAAAAATCTCACAGCTAAACTCTAGGGAGATCATTTTCACCCAGTTACGTTTTTTCCTATTTTCAGGTACAGACATGAAATTGCTCATGATGGGCAGAGGATTTATATCTTGGGAGGAGGAACTTCCTGGACAGCCTATTCCTTAAACAAGGTACTTTTTTTCCCCTAAAGAAGTGAAAGGCAACTCTTCTCCTCTCCTGTCCTGCTTTTGTTTCTGTACCAGCCTGGGAATTCTCTTAAAGCCTCGTGTGGCCTTGGTTTAGAAATAAAAAAGAAGTGAAAGGTAGTAGGAGATGATGACAGAGGCATACATCTCACTAATCAAGATGATTCGTTAGTTATTTGAAGTTTCAGTCAGCTTCGTCAACACGTGTTTTGTGGTCAGTGTTTTCTGTGACAGAAGGCTGAACTCAGTGCTCCTTATACACTTTGCAGTTGACAGTCACATTCACCCCATGCTGAAAAGTCATTATGAACATTATGGTGGGGAAGGACGATGACTAGAGAATGTGTAGTAATTAGAGTTGGAGCCAGGCTTTGCAGAATGTCAAATTCCTCCTGACAGTGTAGCCTTCAGAGGAGCTAGCCAGGAAATCAGGACAGACAGACAGACAGACATGCATAGGGCTGCATACCACTGACTCCAGAGAGCCCAGCTCCTTAGGGCTTTTGGTTATCCCCGTGGCATTTCAAAAATGTCACAGTTAGCAATCTCAGAAGAGATCTAGGTCAGGTAACAGAGCTCCTGGCCTGCCTTGGACCTATAAGGAGTTTGCTGGTTTCGTCCCATTCTCCTACCAGGCCTGCTTTTTTTTCCTGTCCCAAGAATGTTTTGTGCTCACTGAGGAGATGGGAAAGGAGCAGAACGACGTGCAGGGCACTGAGAGGCATGCAGACTTCTCTCCTCGTTCTAGCTTTTTTTTTTTTTCACTTTTTCTAAAACTATTCCAAAAATGTTTATTTTAAAAATTTGCTTTCGGGGGCTGGAGAGATGACTCAGCGGTTAAGCGCACCGTCTGCTCTTCCAGAGGACCCGGGTTCGATTCCCAGCACCCACATGGCAGCTGACAGCTGTCTGTAGTTCCAGTTCCAGGCAAACACCAAGGCAAATAAATAAATAATTTAAAAAAAAATTTTCTTTCATGGTAACTAAGATTACAGTTATTTACTTGTACATATATGCTTTTTTTTTTTTTTCCTTTCAAGATCCACGCATACAACCTTGAAACAAATGCATGGGAGGAGATTGCAACAAAACCTCATGAAAAAATAGGTAAATTAAAAGTATTGATTCATGCCGTTAGCACATGTATTTTATACTTGTTTTGGGGGGTGTAAGGGTAATTTTCTTAAGTGATATGGCACATCAAATATTTATTAAAATGGCGTTAGAAGTTACTTTATTCTTCTACTCAGTTGTTATTCTCCCTTAGCAACTGAGCAGAGAGATTTTACCAGAGATCATGAGTTATATGGCACAAGTGGAAAAACACATGAGAAATAAGAAATGAGGCTTAGGGACTGGAGAAATACTCAGTGCTGAGAACTCACACTGCTCTTCGGGAGGACCTCAGTTCAGTTCCTCTGCAGGTGTCTCTGAGGCACACAAATGTGTATATACACATACTCACAAAAATGAAAAAGGAAAAAGAAGATAAGCAGAGCTTAAAACCTGCCCTTCCAAGTCACTTGCCCCTTGTCCCTCTCCTTTCTGTGTTTCCCTGACGCTTCGTTGGGAAGGGTGGAAGGACTGGCTGTTGTTTTCTTGAATAATGAAATTTCTGTATGTATGTGTTTGACAGGTTTTCCTGCAGCCCGAAGATGTCACAGTTGTGTTCAAATAAAAAATGGTATGGAGTCTAAATAAAATTTTGATTCATTTCTGTAGCCTTATCTGCTGAGGATGACTGATTTCCTGGCTAGCTCCTCTGAAGGGGGCATAATTTTGGAGAGCACCTGTTTCTTATAATTTAAACTTAAAGGGGACTCTAGAGAGTTGTGTCTCTTGGCAGGTTTCAGATGTAAACTAGCTTTGTGTCTGGGCTCTTTCTGTTAAAAGAACTCTGAAGTTGATAGTAAATAAGCTTTTATTGTACCACTGATCTTTCAGCATGATCTATGGTTCTAGCACTGTGAGTGCTTGCACAGGAGGCCTCAGTGCACACTGTACTAGAATTGTAATATCTTCTCCAGAATATTAGAGCATAAAGCGTATTCTGTCCTCTATCTGATGTCAGAACTCTGAGTTCATTCCTTGGTTCTCCTGTAGCAAAGACCTTGTCTGATTTCAGAAAGTAGCAGCTACTTTAAGCATGGTAACAGCTCTTCTTTGGCTAATATCCCCAGCTTTTAATTTGTAGGACATTTTATAGTTTCTATAGTTTGATATACTATACTTTTTAAGCACCCCTACTCTCCCCGCCTCTGGGAAGGAGTACATGCAGGAACTCAATAGCCTGTATCCTTTTAGCAGCCCAGTTTGGATTTCAGTAATATTTATCTGCCATTTTCTATATACATAGGGACTTCTTAAAAAATTATACTTCTGTTTTGGGGATAAGATTTATAGGTAGTGACACTGTTCTGCTTTACCTCTGAGAATGGAGTTATGTTTTAATGTTTTTCTTGAATCCTAGCTAAAAGAAAGTTCCTGGTATTTTTTATACTTTAATTAAGTATTGCCTTAAACTTGGTCCAGACTTGAATTAGCCATTTTTTCATTTGCTTCCTAGAAGTTATGCATCATACAGTTGGAATTCTTAGACCTTTAAAAGGTTACATGACCTTTGCTATAAGTTGCTCAGTAGTTAAAACTAACTTACCCAGAGCTATACAGATCAAATGAGCTTTGGCCTTATTGATTGATTGATTGATTGATTGATTGATTGATAGTTTTTCTGAGAAAAGGTTTTTCTATGTAACAGTTCTCTGGCTGTCCTGGAACTCACAGATATCTGCCTGCCTCTGCCTCCCCAGTGCTAGGTAGGATTAAAGCTATGCCATTGCATCCAGCTCACTTTGTATGTATGTGTGAGAGATGAAGAACCTATTTTGTGGTCCCAGATTGCATTTCAGTGAGCATTTCTTCTAGGTGAAATGTCCATGGGGAAGATATTTGTTACTAGGAATTTAAAAAAAATATATGCTTTTTCTAAGACTTCACTCAGAAGAAGAATTTGAAAAACTGGTTTGTAGCTGTGTTGTTTTGATTAATTAATGTTTTCTTGGCTAGTGGGATTTTTAGCTTCTCTTGAAATAGGGAAGCAGTGGCTAGCCTGCCCCTTTTAGGGTATCTCTCTGGGGCTGCATAGCCTTCAGAGCATGAGCTTTTTCTAGACCTCAGTTTATTTCTAGCCCCCTGTTCATTAACTTTCTGTGCCTGGAACCTAGAAATGTGTAAATTTGAGAGCCCTGACATGATGCCTCCTTAGAGGCTTGCATCCTTAGTCCCAGGGAAATGGCCCAGTTCTGTTGAGGAATGGCCCACCTGTCAGCTAACCATGTGTTCTCCCATAAGACACGCTGTACTGCAACTCATTTCCTTTGTGTGCTATTGGCTTTCTCCTTTCTTGACAGATGTTTTCATTTGTGGGGGCTATAATGGAGAAGTGATCCTGGGAGACATCTGGAAGCTGAATCTGCAGAGTTTCCAGTGGGTGAAGCTCCCTGCTACCATGCCAGAGCCCGTTTACTTTCACTGCGCAGCTGTCACCCCTGTGAGTGTCTGTTTTTATACCGTTCTTACATATAGATGCTACGGAGAGAAGTACCAGCAAGGATGCTGATGTTGAAAAACTTGGGGCTAAGAAAGGAAGGGGAATACCATCACCGCCAAGCTTAAAAGAGCACCATAAATGTAAAGGAAATTCAGTGTGTGGTATTTTAGGCACTGATAGTGAATTCTAAGGTGTTTCCTAACAGGGCAGAATAATGTCATCCTTTGGTGCCATATTATTAAAGATACTGTTAAGAACCTTTATTTTCATCTTTGTATTACCAGCATCTGATATTTTAGATACTCGGTGTACTTTAAACTTAATTATTAATAAAAAGTTGAAGTTTAAGTTAAAACACATACACTAAGCCAGGAGGTGGTGTCACAGGCCTTTAATTCCAGCACTCAGGATGCTAAGGATCCCTGAGTTCAAAGCTAGCCTGGTCTACAGAACAAGTGACAGCCAGAGCTACATAGAGAAACCCTATTTCAGAAAACCAAAAGAACAAAAGCAAAACACAATGTAAACAAATTAAAAAACAAAACTATAGAACTGGACATGGTAATTACACCACACAGGAAGTGGATCAGTTGAGCTTCAGACTTTGATTCTAGCTAGGCAGTGCCTGAAACCTTATATCAAAAACAAGCAAAACAATAACCCCACCAAAGTCCTATTATTTTCTTCATAACCTACTCATTACGCTCTAGCCTGAGAGGTTGTCTTGTTTCATCTGACCTTAATGCAATCTCAGCTGCTCCCTTTCCTTTGCTGAGTCTTTGGCCTTGGTAGCTATTTCTCTTCCACTTGAATTTGTCTTCTTTTAACTGCTATTTGTTCATAGGCCGGTTGCATGTACATTCACGGAGGAGTCGTGAACATCCATGAAAACAAACGGACTGGGTCATTGTTTAAGATCTGGCTGGTGGTACCTAGCCTGCTGGAACTGGCCTGGGAGAAGCTGCTCGCGGCCTTCCCCAACCTAGCAAACCTCTCCCGAACACAGCTCCTACACCTTGGACTAACACAGGAACTCATCGAACGCTTGAAATGAAGATTTCTGGACTGTTCATTGATACTGGAAATGTTAATTTAAAGAGACTCCTTTATTTATGGGCAGTGTAGAGTGTGCTACAAAGAGGATTGGTTACCCTGATCAAGGCCTTATTCACACAATACATCAGATGCCTTTCTGTGAATGGGTTTAAGTTTATGGACATCTCACTCTCTCATGTGCTTTCTTATTTGCTTCCCTCCCTCCTGCCCCAGGATGCACCCACATATGCATTCCCTCTTTTTTCATGGAGCTGAGGGAATATCTGGAAGTACCTTAATGATCTTAGGAATCAAGAGAGATAAATTGTTTTTTTTTTTTTTTTTTTTTTTTTAAGAAATTCTAACATATTGACCATGTCAGTTAATACCACAGATAAAGCATTATCATCAACAAATACAAGTTTAAAAAGCCAGCATCAACAAGTAGTCTGGGAGAGATAGAATGAAAAGAGTGGCCTGGATAATCTTGCTGGCTGTTCTTAAATTTGGATGTTGAATTAGTGTTTCTGAGATATGTCTGAGTGGCTGGACTCAGGCAACCATAGTTGATGACTTGGTGCAAACATACCTACCCTTGATGAAAGGAGGCATTCAGCAGCTTTTGATTAGTGAGCCCCCTCAAGCTTATGAGGCCCCAGTGGTTAGCACTGGCCTCCCGAGTTTAGCATTGCTTGTCGCTGGCACGGTCTGTTGTCTTCAAATTAAATGTATGGCGTCAAGTTCTTTCCAGGTAGATTTGAACTTCCCCTGTGTTTATTAATGGCTTTAAATATGTCTTCAGTCTCTTCATGGGGAATTGTAGATTCAGAGTTTGCGGTGTAAATGTCAAAGGACAGTAACATAGAGCATAGCACTTGCACCCTTCAGACTTTTACCTAGGCTTCTGCTTGAGGCTTTGACTATCAGCGCAGCTGTTTCCTTCTTAGAACTTGTTCCTTTTTAGTCTCTGGACCATGTTCTTGCATTTTCTCAAGCTGTTGGCTCTGGATTCCCTCCTGAGCTTGTTGCTTCCTTTTCTGTATGCTTCAGTGTACACAGTGCTGTAATTGCCTAAAATTGGATAAAAGGTCTTACGGGAAGAGGTAGAGCTTATCCTTCCACAAGAAAGAAGCAAGTGCCATTTGAAAACCAGCATGGGGAAAGAGTGAGACAGGATCATTTATTTTTTGTGTGTGAGAGTTTTGTGTGACAGATTTTAGTTCTAGTCTGGTTTTGTTTTTTTGTTAAATCTAGGGGAAAAGTGACCCAAGTTTTTTCTTGTTTTGTCCTCAGACTGCTAGAAGAGCTGATGGAGTTGCTTACGTAAGCTTACCTATGGGTGTCCATAGGGTAGTCAGAATGCTGGAGGCCTGCAGAAGGGCAGGCCAAACCCTCCTGCAGGCCCCTTATGGAGGAGATGTTTTTTCCTTTAAGTGCCTCTTTTTCACCTAGCTTTAACACATTCTTTTTTTCTTTTAGCTTAGAAGAGATCTCTTTATTTGTGTGGATTTAAAGTCACCTTTGAATTACAGTTGAATTCCTGCCCAGTCTGCAGTCCTAGAGAGGTCTTCTGACTTCTTCTTGCAACAGGCCTTATGCTCCATCCATATGGGTTGCTAGTGGAGCCTTTGCTCAACATCCTGTTAGAAGCACTTATCTGTGAGTTTGGGTCCTTTCTGAGGAGTGAGGAAATAGAGATGCTCTTCTTGGGTCCCATCCCCCAAACCTCCCCATTCCCTGTTGGTGTGACTTTGACTTCTTACCATCAGAGAATCCCTCTCCAGAGTAAGTCAACCTGAGCTGCTTTGTGAGTTCAGAACGGTGTGACTCCTGGTCAGGTCTCTGGACATGTTGGAATTACATCCCAATCTAGTAAGCCTTGTTTTCTAGGGTGACAGAAGGATTTTTGTCCTTGGCTTATTAGGGACCAAACGCTGGCTGTTCAGCCTCTGTGCTTTGTCTCCCTTGGTCCTTGGAATATAAGAAGGCCTCTGGTTCTGTTACACCAGAAAGTTGTGAAGAGGGGTCTGAGTCAAGCCACACTTGCTGGCATCCTTGTTAAGCCTTTTGAAGGCAGTCTTCTTCAACTTAGATGTTGGAGGCCTGATATCAGTGACTGTATGTATCTTACAATTACATGCTTGGTCTAAAGTGTCTTTAACTAGAACACTAGTGGAAACAGTGCAGTGAGTGCTGTAAGCTGCACAAATGCACATGTTCTGGATGCCAAATGCTAGAGAGAAGAAGGACTTATGATAGGAAGGTGGCTGGGTTTTCTTTAAGGGTCACCAGCATCCTAGTGTCTGTAAGCAGCACCTGGAGTGGGAAAGGTCCTGATGCCTGCTGCTCCTCTGCCACTTTGAGGTCCACCCGGCCATCCTCCTGCAGTCCTAGAAATGGAAGTGCAATATATAGAAGCATATGCTTTGTACAGATTATGTAGGCGTGATGACTGTAAAGCAGCTACACTACCTTTTGTACCTGCTTATAGCTTTATAGTAAAATTATGCCAAGGATTTTAGTGTGATCATAAGCCAACTTCTTGGTAAAGCTGGATTTTTCAAGTCCATGTTTTCTTGTTATAGTTCATAAAAGCATTGCTGTTTCTTGGTTTGTTAGAGTTGAGATTTTACCCCCTATTCCTGTTTGCATGTCTTGCCCAGGAATAAGGAAATCCACTTGAAAGTGTTTCCCAAGTGGAGAATTAAAACCTAGCATTAATACAGCTCTCCTACATGTACACTGATTTATCTGGGAGTGTAATACCTTACTAAATGATGCTTTCATCACTGTAAGGTATTTTCCACTTTAGAAAAAACTGCAAACCGATATATAATAAATAGGTTGGAACTTTACCTGCTTTTCAGGGCAGACAAAACCCTTTCGCTGTCAGGAATCTTCTTTTAGGGTCTAATGCTTTATAGCATTCATGTCCAGCACGGAGCTAGATTTAAAAACACTATATATAAGATGGAAATATTAACATTTCTAGATTAAAAGTATGACAATGACCTTTGGTTATCCACAGTAGCAGGATGAAAGCACAGACAGTTGAAATCCATAGACAGTTAGTGTTTCAGCTTCTCAAACGATTCAGTTACATCTCTCTCCCCTTCCTACTCCTACGTCTCCTTCAGGGGACTGGAAGGAAAGGGAGTAACGCTCAGAGAGGGAGTAGCAGCCACCACGCCAGCCAGCCAGCCAGCCAGCCAGTGCTGACCGCTGAGGAGAAGCCACAGGTGGTAACCCTGAGCTGAGATGGTGCCCTTAAGTGTGGCCTGCTGCTGAGTTCTCTGCTGCCTCCTGATCAGAGAACTCTTAGTTCCTGTGGGAAGGAGAGGCTGTGTTTCACAGACACAAGAAAGCCGGCATTTGAACACATTTCTTTGGCTTTTGACAAAGCTTGCTTTTCCGTTTCCTCCTTTGGAGTCACCTTCTCCAGTCTGACAGCCTGTTGTGCAGGAGGTGCGTGCACACTGTCCTCTTGGCCTGTTGGTGTCTGTAGTCTCAGTGATGCTTACAGTGACCCTCCCACCAACACTCTGATGTAGCACAAAAAGCCATTTTCCCTTTTGTTTTTTCTTGTGTTCTGGTGTTGGGCTTCAGGGTGAATGGGGTTTGTTGTTATAGCCATGCATTTCAAAAGCTGGTTATCATAGGTGTAAATTCTTCTGGTCCCTAGGTACCGTAGAACTCTGGAAGCATTGGACCTGAAGCTGACCCAGGGGGGTTCTGGAATCTCCATGTGTAGTCACCCTTCTAAGTTTGTGAGATTTAGAAGAAAAAAAAAATCTCCCCTTGTCTAGTGTCATAAACAGAAGTTCTGAGTTGTGCTTCAAAGGTAGTGCCATCTTCTTGGTGTACTTCCCACGTTGTTCATTTTTTTTAAACTTTTGAGAAGTTTTTAAAGGCCCCACATAGTCTGCACAGGGTGAGTCAGAGGCAGTTTTCAGAGAAAAGGCAAATTTCACTAAGTAGACATAATTGCTATTGTACTAGTTACACATCAGGAGTATAAAGGAGGCATCAGAGAGCGAGCGAGCAAGCACACTGACTGGTGGAGAGTCTGTGTAGGGAGAGTGCAGGCATCTCCTTGCACAGACTAGAGGGACAGGCTGGAAAGGAAGGCCTCTCTTTGGAGCTGCCCTGAGGCCGGGCCAGGCTTGGCTCTCCCTGTAGGTTGTGAGGCCATACACAGTGCTTGCCTTACTTTAAAGCTATTTGCCCCAGTCCTGTTAAATAGTGTGGATGTCCTTTTGCAGTCTGGTGTGCATGCCATGTGATCGGGACAGCTTTTCTGCCTCCCCTGGTTTCCTACAAGCAAGTAATCTACCCTAAAATGTCCAGTCTGTACTTCTGTACCTTGTCAGTGTTTGCTGTTGGTTTTCTAAAACAATCTGATCAATAAATCTCTAAACACACTTGGTCCAAGTGGCCATGATTGTCTGCAGTGATTTGTGCACCTGTGAGTTTTTGACATAGATGACAATCCTGCTCCTCACTGTGCACCTTCAGTTCCCACCAGAGTCAGCTCTGCTCTGTTACATCTGTGCACCTGCCATTACCGCCCCCCATGGGTTCTGTCTGCTCACCTCCCAGATCTGGACACACAGTAACTGTCAGTTTAACTGGGACATCTTCAAGGGAGCAAGTGTGGGGCAGGCCCCTCTCTGCACCATCTCATATACCTCAGACCACTGCTGAGGCTTCCCTGAAGGGTTGGAGGAGGTCTCGGAAGTCTAAGGGGAATTGGAACCCTATGAACAGTCAGAGAACTTCACAGTCCGAGACAAGGCCAGAGTTGGAGCAGAATCCTGTCCTAAGGATGAAACCACAACTCTTACCCAGCAGTGTCTCAGCTCTGTTAAATCCAGAGTAGACAAGGACAGTACATCTACATCAGGTCACTTTAAGGCCTCCTGGGATTGCACAGACTCAGTTCTATTTCTTGATGTTACAGTATAAATCTCCAAGGAGGAAAGGGTTCTGCTCATTCACCCATCACACAGTACATAAAATGTCCTTTGCGGCTCACTCTTACTTCCTTTGGCTTATTTTCCTTCTGAAATGTGTTCCCCTCAACCTACCAAGAATTAGAAGTGGTTCCTTTTAACTTTCATACCTTTGACCTGCCAGAGCTTTGAAATAGACTCTTGCTTTAAGAAACAAACAAAAAAACCATAGTGGCACATGCCTTTAATCCCAGCACTCTGGAGACAAAGGCAAGCCATTTCTATGAGTTTGAGGCATCCGGTCTACATAGCCAGTTCCAGACTAGGTAGGATGACATAGAGACTCTGTCTCAAAAGAAAACAAAACAACGAGAGCAGTCCTCCAGAGCTAGAGTACCATGTGGTGGTCAGCCACCGGCATTGGCGCTGGAACTGAACTCTTCAGGACTGACCGCCAAACCACCCTTCATCCCTGAAGGAGTCACTTGTTCGCATTTGACTGGGTTCCTAAGCAAGGCTTCTAGCCCCATTTTTAGCCTAGCAGGAGGAGCTACAGCATCTCAGTTGGTTTGAGTGATTTTGTTTTTCTGGTTACACTTAGAGAGTTCTAGTTTGTGAGAAAACTACTGCAGAGCTAGTGCCATCACATCATCATATGGTTAATTGGCACTGCAGTCATCCATCGCCATGTTCTCTGGCTGCACTGTCCACATGTGGCTAGTGAACACTCCAGCAGCGGCTACTTGGACTGAGAAACTGAATTGCAAACTTGATTTAAAGGCATTTAAATATAAATAGCCACACATGGATCCCACAGCAAATTGGCAGTTTTAGGAAGAGATGAAGTGGGCTGGAGAGATGGCTCAGCAGTTAAGAGCACTGACTGTTCTTCTGGAGGACCCAAGTTCGATTCCCAGCATCCACATGGCAGCTAACAACTATCTAATTCCAAGATCTGACACCCTTGCACAGTTATACATGCAGGCAAAACACCAATTCACATAAAATAAAAATAAATATTAAAAAAAAAAAAAGAGAGAGATGAGGGGTTTGGACGGGGCTCTGCTCCTGCCTGTCAGGAGCATGCCTCCTCACCGTTTCTCTGGCTTTGGTTTACTCATCAGTCAGAGAAGTGGACTAGATGATTTCCAAGGTCCCTTATAGGTCAGACACCCTGTGAGAATGCTGGCCAAATGCTGTACAACTCTATAACTGACCTAGGGTGGCCACTCCCTCCTGATTTGATAGTCCAGTTGTTTCGATGTGGACTGAGTGCCACATTTGTGCCAGGCTCACTGTGTGATATATTGGACAGAGTGGGCCGTAACTGGGGTGGGAAGCACAGAGGCAGCTGCAAAACTAACCTGTAAGCACTGGTTTCTAAACCATGCAGAGCTTTCGAGAAAAGCTGTGTGGCACTGGTGGCCACCTGAGTTACAAAACACTCATAAAGGTAGGAGAGACACACCTCCGAGACTCGCGTCTACGCACAATAATCACTCAGAAAAGAATACATATTTATTAAATGAGGTCTAAATCCCAAAATTCAGTTTTAACAAATTTCAGTTCTGACTCAGCTGGTTTAGGAGATTTGGGGACCTTGTTGCAGAGCTGCTGGCTATCTTCCTTGTTTCTGTTCTACCTGTCCAGCAGAGAACTGGAGCCAGGGCCGGGAAGAGTGGACACTGCTTGTCTTTACCCGGTTACCCTGATGTTAGGATGACAGTCTAACCACACAGGCTTATCTCTTCCCTCTCTTGAGAACCACTGAGATAATAGTAAGATGCTTTAAAGTCATTTTCCCTAGGGATTAATAGTATCTCCTGATACCATTGTGAGGCCTAAATGACTGTGTAAGGTGCTTCGACTGATGCCCAATGATACTATTTCATAGTTGTTAGTCATTCCTGCTCTCTAGAGCTCGGAGGTCTCAAACTGAGACAGGCATTTTAATTAGAGATGAAAAGGATAGTACTAAAACAAATAACACTAAATAATAAGCCAGCACAGCCTAAATTGCTTAGTACTGTAGCACTGAGATGGGGGAGGAGGATACAGCAAGGTTATGGGACCTGCCTAGCATGGGACATGTGAGGCCCTGGGCTGGATCCCCAGCATCTCCCTCCCTCTAAAACAAACATCTTGTCTTTTTGGATATTGTATCTTTTCTTGTTAAGTCTGTAGTTTAAGTGTGGCTGTTAAGTTCCTCTCTTGTTAGATACAGCCCAGTATTTGGGAACCTTTTAATTTAATAGTCAGTCCTAGAGGGGAAAGGGGATATTAAAAAACAAAACACACGCGCACACACAATCTCTTGTGCTAAATGTGTGGTTTTATTATCTTGCCCAAAGCTTATTCCTCATTACCTTATCCCTTCATAATCTCAGGTAAAAACATTATTGTACCACATTTTTTTTTTCTCCTTAGCTAGACTAAAGGAGGTTGAGAGCGTTTCAATGCCAAGGAGATCCAGCAGATTCACCATCTTACTGCACCAAGGCTCTGACACCCTAGCCGCAGATATAGAACTGAGACTTCTCAGCTCAGGAAGCTGCCCAGCAAGAAGGCTGCTCAGTAGGGCTCCTCAGCACAGCTCTAAGGCTAGTGAAGAGGACAGAGGCAACTGTACACTTGGCCACTTCTATTTTGATACCCCACACCAAACCCGGATCTTTAGGGCAGATCAGTTTATCTTGAGCCTTCTGACTAAAGCTGCCAGGAGGCTGGAGCTGAGAAGGCTCTGGTCCTCACTGCACATATCCAAATTTCCCTTGCCCTCTTGTAAGAGAACAAATTTATTTCCAGCCGTCCAACCAGCAAACTCAGATTTGGGGTCAAGGTGTTAGCAACTGCTTCTTGCCCACCCTGCCCTGGCTGCCATGCAGATGGAACCTTTAGGAATGATGAACTTGGGAGCTGCTCACAGCTGCCAGCACATCAGGAGTCTAAGACTTCAAGGCAACTTTCTTTGCCTCCTTGGTGACAGCCCTATCAGCTGTCAGTCCAGCATGTCTCCATACACTTTCTGTTTAGCTCATTGGTGCGGAGTGGGCATGGTGTGCACATGCTTTTTTATCCCAGCATTTGAGAGGCCCAGGCAGGTAGATCTTGAGTTTGGGACCAGCCTGCTCTACATATTGAGTTCCAGGCCAGCAGGGGCGTTTCAAAACCAAACCAAATCAGAAGCCAACCAAGAAAAACATTGGAACATGAACTTGAAGGGCTTAGCCTTATTTCACAGGAGTATAGGTCAAGGTCAACCAAAGTGTGGTTGCCAAGGGAGTCACCAGCTCTCCTAAAGCCAGAGGAAGGGTAAGAATTAATCACCTTTCTCGCATCTTCCCGTGCCCTGAGGGTCACAGGAAGGGACCCTTCCCAAGAACTGCAAAGCTGCAAGGTGAAACCTGGGGCTGGGCCAGGAAGCCTTGCTAGAGGCGGACACCAACTCTCCCAGGTGTCAGCCAGTGGCTTGCAGCAAAGCTCTCAGTGTCCACACTGCCAGAGCCAGGTCAGGGTTTACAGAAGGTAAGACTACCTTCGCCGAGAAGCCTCCACAGGGCGCTTTCTCTGCCGCCCCCTGGCGGGCAGCGAGGCGGGCAGCTCAGGGCTAGGTCGTGGCCACCGCGGATTGCAGCGACCCGTGCCCACGCTAACTGCATCTAGTGTGCTCGCAACCGGCTGGGATGCCCTGGGGGGCACAGCCTGGTACTCAGGCAGATTGCACCGGAGGCAGGGGTTTGATCCAGCAAAGGAGTTAGAGGAAAGTAACCAGCAGGTACTGAGGACAGATAAGCTGGCAAGAATCTCAGAGGAGCACGGGAAAGCTAGTTTCCCAGAGACCGCACCCACCTTCTGGAAGGGGACGTGGGGGGGGGGGGGTCCTGTGGCAGAAGACAGCAAAACTACAGGAAGAAACGCAGAAAGTGAGGGAGAGGCGAGGCAGTGGTGCCTGAGAAGCTCTGATACATAATTGGGGTTCTCGATCTAAGGCAGTTAATGGGGAAATCGGAAGTTCGAGGCCACGCTAAGGACCTTTCTTGGTACGCAGGGTGAGGCCGCTTCAGCCAGGGCACTCAAGATTTCAGCTCCCATCTCTTTATCCTGGGGTGGACACTTGCATAATGACAACCGGAGGGACACGGTAGCCAGCCTGGGGCAAGTCCAGGTCTGGAGAGACTCAAGGGGGTCCACGAGGAGCTCAAACAGGGGTACCATGGGTCTAGAACCTTCTACCCTAAAGCTTTTCAGGTGAGGCTCCTCCCTCCCTCCCTCCCTCCACAGCCCCCGAGTACTAGTGCTACACTGAACTGCACGCTGAGGGGCCCAGGGCTGCGGGGGAGAGCCACTCCAAACCGGAATGATCCGGTTTAAGGCAGCTGATTCTCCCTCCCGCTCCCACCCCCACCCCCTCGCCCTCCCTTCTCCTTCAGCGACAGGCTGCTTTCTGCCGCAGTCCCCTGACCAAGGTAAACAGGAGGGAGGAAAGAAAAAGCTCTGTTTCCATGGTAACCTAGAGGGGCGGTCGATATGGCTCTCTTCGGAAGTGCCTGGATGGCTTCGGGAGAAAAGAGGCCCCACTTAAAAGCAACAGGGAGGAAGGACCCTAGCTGTGTTCATAATGGGGGTCATTCTGGAAGGTGGCGTGGGCCTGCAGCAGGGGAGGTGAAGTGGCAGATGAGGTTAGGGACCTGGAGACACAGTCGCACCCCAGGAGCTGGATTCCTGCCACAAATGCCACCATCAACTCAGGAGGCTGTCAAGCAGGTGCCAGGGCTGTCAAGACCTCCCTAGACCCTCACACCTTGCTGGCCAATTCCAGCTTCCGTGGCAGCTCAGCTCAGAGCCCCAAACAGGGTGAGAGAGACCCAGACCCACAGACAGTTCCTTCTTCTCCAGACCAGCCCAGCTCCTCAGATGAGAACAGAAGGCTGGGATGATGATGACGAGTGTGGGTCACCCCCTCCTGAGGAACGACTGACTGTCCTGTCCTGATCCTCTCTGGAGGATGACTGAAGTCTTTGCTGCCCAAATAATTAACACACATTAAGACTTCTGAGGAGCAAGCTGAGAGGGTCAGGGTTCCTGTCAGCTCCCTCAGAAACTCCTTCCATGGGGGCTGAGGGAAGGTGAGCAGCTGGCCTTATCACTAGCTGTCATCTGAGTAGCTGGAGCTTGGAGAAAAGCAGAAACAGGAAGTTGTGGGTTGGTCATCATCCCACCCCAGACCTGTGTGGAATCTGTGTGAGGTGGCTTCTCCCCCAGGCCACACAATGAATCCAGGCAATGGGCTTCCAAAGCCTTGGAAACTCCAGCCCCGGGTGTGGGTCTGGTTTTGTTTTTTTTTTTTTTTTTTTTTGGTGTTTGCCTGGAACTGGGAACTGGAACTACAGACAATTGTGAGCTGCCATGTGGATGCTGGGAATTGAACCCTGGTCCTCAGGAAGAATAGTCAGCTATCTCTCCAGCCCCCGGGTCTGGGTCTTTTAACTTACCAAGAGCCAGTGGAAGCATGTGATCTGCCCAGATGACACCTTTCAGACTAGAACAAGACAACAGACATGTTTTTCTTGCATAGCACTTAGAAAGACAACATCTCAGCTCTTCCCCTGGTTGGCGAATTCCAGAGCTACCTGGCCTTCGTGCCTTGCTGCTGTGGCCCTTTCAGCCTAAGCCACAGTGACCTCCCTTTCTGCTACTCCTTGGATGAATTAGTCATGCTCCTTGTTAGGCACCAGTGGCACCTATCTGCAGTGTTCTTCCTGTGCTTCCGTCCTCCATCTCCAGTTCTCTATTATATATGTCATCTCAATGAGGCAGAGCCAAAGCCAGGGTGTTGCTGGGGAGACTCCCAGGCCTTTGCCCTGACCCCTGATTCCAGATGATATAGCCTTCCCTCCACTGGTCCAGTTCTCTTTCCTTCCGCCTCCCTCCTTGTGCAGACTGTTTACTTGCCACTGTCATGAGGACCGGAGTGGAGCACTGTAACCCACACCCAGTAAGGCCCACAGAGGGATTGCATGTGTTACTGCTAAATAGAAAAGAAGCAAAGGCTTTAACAGTAAAAGGAACATGGTGCTTTTATAGGCCTGCTTTACAGCCAGGCTGTAGGGATCCTGGGCAACATCTAAAGCATGACCAGAGTGATTCAAGTAAACTTGAGGTCCAGGGTCCTCGCTGGTTATAGCAGAGGGGAAGACCACAGCCATGCATACTCCCTGCCTCTGGGGGGAGACTTAGGGGACTCTCAGCTTTGAGCTCAGGTAGTGTGCTGAAGGTGACCCCGCCCTGTGCATTGGGAGGAGATGATGGGGGTTGGGAGGCGGGGCCAGGAAGAGAAGACTTTCACTTCTCTCAAACAGGGAGCCTTAGCAATTGCAACTGGGGCTCTTCATACCCCACTGCTTCTTGAGACTACTAAGAGCCTTGGTTGCACATAACCACAGTGATAAATTCCAACAGTTTCTTCGGTCCCCCCCACCCCACCCCACACACATATACACGCACACAGACACTTGCAGCATGAGTCACTTTCCGTTTCCTGCCTGCCTCTTCCCTGATTGACCTGATAAATCCAGGACAGCTTTTATTGCTTTTGGCAAAACACTGCCATTAAGATTTACACAGCCAAAAGCTGTACAGTGTAATCTTCAGAGTCATTTACACAGTGAGTCTCAAAAGATGAAAAGTTAGCATTTCAGAGGTAATTTCATAAAAAGGATTATCAGATTAATCACGGTGTCGATTTAATAGTGGTGTCTAAAATAATTAATTAGCTTGCTTGAAGTCAGCAATGCAGAAAGGAATTCAGAAGGAATACAAATGGCCATGTCAGATGTAAGTATGTTTGGGGCAATAGATCTGCAGAGAATTCTTGCTAAAATTACCTCGGGAGAGTGTCTGGTATGGGCACACTGGCTTAGAGACAAGATAAGGAAATGAAATGTGGGTTGGTGGCACATGCTTGTCATTCTGGCACTTGGGAGGTGTGAACAGGAGGACCCAGGGGTTCAAGGCAGCTTGATCTTCACAGTGAGTTCAAGGCCAACCTGGGCTACACAGTGAGACCTTATTTCTAATAAAAGCAAACAAACTGAAAGCAGAGAGGATTCCAAGTCTTGAGGACAGCCTTCGGATATGACAGCTAGATGCTTGCCCTCACCCGAAGAGCAATGGCTGACCTGCCATGTGTTGAATTGCCTTGTGACACCTGGAAAATGTGTCCAACCAAGCCACATCTGAGTGTTGACAGGTCGCCGGATGGAAGAGCCAGGTGTGAATTGCAGCCCGCTCATGAAATTACCTCTGAGTGATCCAGGATGGGAAGGAGTCAGCACCAAGCAGGGCTAGTCATAAACAGAGCCCTGATGATGCCCGTACCAGCACAGCTCTGACTCACTGGCACCTGTACTGCTCTGTGTGTTCTTAGTACTGTCGTCAGCCAGAAAAATGTCCTCTCCATTTTCCCCACCACCTCACAAATAAATAAATAAATTGAGTCCTAACCTATACCACTGAATGTAACCGGCCCTGAGCACCAGGTGTCTTGAGCCTCGCTGACCTCAAGAGCAGTCTCTTCAGGGAAAATGTTCTCCCTCAGCACCTCTTCACACCTTAGATAGGCCTTCCCAACCAAGACTTCAGCTTACAGTGCTCCCTGGGGAAATCAAGGCCAGTCCTTCAGAAAGGGCACTGAGAGTACACCCAGACAACAGCTACAGTTCCCAGGCCTGAGGAGCCTGAGGAGCCTGAGGAGCCTGAGGAGGCAGTCAGGTGAGGGCGGTTAGTCAAAGAACTCAAAGCCACAGAGAACCCGGTGGGAGGCCAAATTCTGATGTCTTCCTCCACGGCTTTCTGGGTATTTCTGAGAGCAGAGCTGAGCCACATTCTGAGTCCCACTGACTCCCATTTCCTTGCTACTCTTTCCTCAGGATATATACTAAGTAGGGCAGGAGATAGTCCATCCCACCATGGGGGGGCTGCACCCCCCGAGCAGAGTTGCCCTCCTAGGTCTAGGCACTTGGGCTCCCTTTCCATGAGACCCTAGAAAAAGTGAAGGTCTGTATCTACCACCACAGCTCTTCTCATGTCCCACTGGGTGGTTGCTTCTTCTCCATCTTTCCATCATGGGCTGAGGTTCAGAGTCTTCCTCTGGAGAGCAAGGAGGATCCTGGGAAGTTAGTGCTTCTTATTTGGGATAAGAAGACAAACTTCCTGTCTACCAGTGTACTTCCTGCTTTTGGGCTGCCACATGTCTCCTGGGGGAGCCTGCTGAGGGGTCCATCTTGAAGAGGCTGTGCTGGACTTTTGGACCTAGAATAGGAAAAGAGGGGAGGGCTGACTAGGGGTAGAACTTAGGGTGCAGAAAGCTAGTTATTGTTTTTGTTCCGCCTCATTTTTTGAGAAGAATCTTGCTTTGTTGCCCAGGGCAGTCTCCACTGCCTGGTCCCCCTCAGATGCCCCCAGTGCTGGGATCACAGACGTGTACCACCATGCCTGACATCCAGCGATATATTAGATATAATTTGTTTTAGGGCTTAATTTTTTTTTTTTTTTTTGAGACAGGTTTCTTTGTGAAACAGTCCTGGCTGGCCTGGAACCAACTCTGTAGACCAGGCTGGCCTCGAATTCAGAGATCTGCCTGCCTCTGCCTCCTGAGTGCTGAGATTAAAAGGCATGCATCACCTCCAACCAGCCTTAGGGCTTAATTTTTATGCCCATGGGAAATAATTTTTTGAAACCTTTTAATCCAGAGTGGGGTTGTGGTTCACTCTTCTCTTGGCAGGCCTAGGTGGTACCATCTGTTTCCTGATCACTCTGGCAAGGCTATAGGAGACAGCTGGTGACCTCCTCCTAGTGAAAAGTTACTGAAGTCTTCAGGAGTTTGCTGATTAAAGTCTGTACATCTCAAGAGGCCAGCTGGAGCCAAACAGCATGTCCCCTCCTTTTCTGTGGGGTTGATATTGAATATATGGCCTTCTACTTGCTATGAAACTACTGGAACACTGAGTCACACCCTGAGTTCCCGGATGGCTCTCTTGGATTTCATTCATTCATTCATTAGTTAATTGTGTTGGAGATAGACCCCAGGGCCAGGCACATGCTGAACAAATACCCTACTACTGAGCTCCAACACCAAGCCAGATTTCCTTTTAGTGATGTCAGGACTGGGAGAGGGTTTGGATGATGGAGTTGTCTGCTTGGTGCCTCAGGACTTGTGGCTGGGATAGTTTGTCCAGCCATGAGTTACTTTGATTCTCCCAAGGAACACAGAGTGTTCTCAATCCCTAGACAGAGGATTCTGGTGATAGTCTTTGTAAGACTATGTAGATCAAGGGTCAGGGTTGGTTCAAAGCCTATGAAGACACTTGGTACTGGGAAACCCATCTTGGGGACTCCTCCCTGAAGTAGGGAGCTGTTAGTAACTTCTTATTAAAACCTGACACACACACCCCAGGTCACCCAAGGCCTGTTTGGCTCTGAAGACCTGTAGTCCCTTACAAACTCCTGCTGCATAAGGACAGCGAATGATGCACCGGTGTCTTTTCTTAAAGAATGATGCCTTCACTCCTGCTGGGCTGGAAGAAGGGGGAGTTGGGAGGGCTGCTCCTGAGCCTAGGTAAGATGATCAGGTTCATTAGTGCCCCCTGCACACTTTGAAGCTATCTGGATGGGTGTTCGGCCCTCCGCAGCCACCTACAACTGACCAGCCACACGCTCTTCTGCTTTGGTCTGCCAAAAGATGCCTGGAGCACCTTCATGATTATGATTATTGAGCAAAGGCAGTCGATGCCAAGCTGGTCACCCCTTTCATGGGTGGTGCTGAACTAGCAGAGAGGCCCCACCCTAACTCCATCGATGCCCACCAGGCTCTGGGAGTTTTTCCAGGTCCCTGTAATGTCACCATTTTCTTTCAGCAAGTGGGTTAGCACAGGCTACACATACAGAAGCCCGAATTAGGAGCTGGGGATGTGACTCAGCGGTACAGTATGGATTTGGCCTGCATGGGGTCCCGGTTTTGACCCCTGGCACTGGAACAAACAATGACTAGAGGACCTCAGGGGACATTAGGGAGCAAAAAGGAAACTACAGAAATGTTTGCTCTTTCAGATACGCTTCAGGTGGTTGGAAAAAGATCTGCCCACAAAGAAAACAGTGAAGGATTTATATACAAAATCACAAGGCTCCGAAGGGCACAGAACAGTGAGGCCTAGTCTGATGAAACACTAAAGATTGGAGAGTGTTAGCATGTGAAGACGACAATGACCCAAGCAGATGTGTGCTGCTGTGGATGGCCCCCACCCCGGAAAGTGTATTCCAGCAAACAGAACCCCACAGGCAAGTGCTGGGCATCTGTGGGAACTCAGCTGGCTGTGGCCGAGTAGCTGAGGCCTCTGATAAAGTGCCTCAGGGGAGGCCCTCACACTAGAGCTACTCTAGTAACCTATTATATCACGGTGAGCACAAAGCTGCCCGTCCAGGGCTGGAGAGATGGCTCAGAGTACCTACTGTTCTTCCAGAGGTTCTGAGTTCGATTCCCAGCAACCACATGGTGGCTCACAACCACCTACGATGACATCTGGTGCCCTCTTCTGACACACAGGCATAGTGGAAGCAGAATGTTGTATACATAATAAAATCTTTTAAAACACACACACACACACACACACACACACACACACCCCCCACAAAAAAACAAAGCTGCCCGTCCAGAAGGTCTACAGCTGACTGCTGTAAGTAGGGCTGCCATTGACCTTGAGAATTGGAACCAGAGATCCATTTAAGGCACCAGCCACAGGGGCAGCACTTTCCACACTGGACACCACACTAAATACCTATTGCACGAATCCTAATTAGTCTTTTAATAAAAACTTGGGGGGGGGGCTGGAGAGATGGCTCAGTGGTTAAGAGCACCATCTGCTCTTCCAGAGGACCCGGGTTCGATTCCCAGCACCCACATGGCAGCTAACAACTGTCTGTAGTTCCAGTTCCAGGCAAACACCAAGGCAAAAATAAATAAATAAATAAAGTTTTAAAAAACTTGGGGCCAGCTATTGGGGAAAGCTGAAAGATCAGAGAGACAGAGGAACAAGCCACAGCCACTTCTCACCCAACCAGCTCCTCAGCTGAAAGGGGAAATTCCTGTCTCCACGGATCCTCAGTCTGAATGCCTGAGTCCTCAGCTGAAAGGGAAATGGTGGGGGGGGCTGGAGAGATGGCTGAGTGGTTAAGAACACTGACTGCTCTTCCAGAGGTTCTGGGTTCAGTTCCCAGCACCCACATGTCAGCTCACAACTGTCTGTAACAAGACACCCACGGCAAAACACAAATGCACATAAAATAAAAATCAAATAAATAGGAAAAAAAAAAGGGAAATGGTGAACTCTGTCTCATCCCAACTTATATACCTTTCTCTGCCCAGCCATATCACTTCCTTGTTTAAGCTTCCTAGTGTTGGGATTAAAAGTGTGTGTGTGTGTGTGTGTGTGTGTGTGTGTGTGTGTGTGTGTCTATGTGTGTTTGAGTACACAGCTTTGTTTCCCAAGTACTGGGAGCAGAGGCATGGGATTAAAGGTGTGTGTGGCCGCCCCACCACCTGACTGCTTCTCTTTCAGACAGAGTTAATCTTGTGTAGTTTAGTGTGGCCTTGAACTCATAGAGATCCAAACACATCTCTGACTCCAGAGTGCTAGGATTAAAGGCCTGTGGCACCACTGCCTGACCTCTAATGGCTAACTCTGTGGCTGGCTCTGTCCTCTGATCTTCAGACAATGGCTATTTCTTAGATTACAAAGAATATATCACCACAAACACCTCATGACACATGCACCACAATCCCTAAATCCACCCACCTCCACAAACCACATGCAACATACCACACCCCTTACACACTATGCAAATACCACACACCCTCACACTAGCTCACAAACCACACATATTTCATATTACCCCACAAACCACACACACCTCACTCCATCCTTCCAAACCACACACACCTCATACTACCCTTTACAACCCCACTAAACTATTTTCCCAGCCACACACACAATCCACCCAAAGCTCCCCCTTTCTCATTTGAAAACACATTACATATACAGCCCCACGCCACACATGCAAATTCACTACACCCACATACCTAAAATGCACCAGGACCCATTTAACCTTGGCTTGGCATGAATCTGACAGGGATTTAGAATCTGCCACTTGAGACAGCCATGTTTGCCATTCTGAATGAGCAGGCAAGGGATCCTGATTGGGGCTCACTGCATGTTATTGCCATGAGCGGCAAACTGTATCATTGCCTCACTTGAGCCACGGCTATGAGGACAGCAAAGCCCCCTGGCTGTTTTAGTCACCGACAGTGCTGTTCCTGGGCCTTGTACCTCAGTGCTGAGATTTATTGCTCTCATTTTCAGATGGAGAAAATGGCTACAAGGAAGCAAAGTGATGAGCAAGGGGTGAAGGAGACAGGGCCCTGGGCAGCTTAAGTGTTCAATCAATCTACCGACTGAATCACAGGCCAGCAAGGACACTGAAATGTGGGTGGTCATGTTCCTCCTCCAACACTGGTCCGGCAGCAGGGCTGGAGGCCTGCCTGAGCAAAACTGCAGTGGCTTCTCCCTTTGCTGGGTCAGCCAGGACAGAGGTGCCCCTATTTCCTGGGTTTCTAACTCCTCCACTCCCTACCCAGATGCTCTGATAGGACTAGATCAGACTTAATGGTCCCTGCAGGGCACAGTGAATTTTCTGGGTCCTTAGAGCTGCCTGTGTAGCGGCAAAGGCTACATCTAGATTGTGAGACCAGAGTAACGACCTGCATCCTCATCCACGGGGTGGCTCAGGGGTGAGGGAGATGAGTCAGTCAGTATGGTGCATACAAGGACCCGCGTTTGATTCCCAGTAGCCATATAAAAACAAACAACAAAGACAAAGGGTGTGTGTGGTGACAGGTGCTTGTAATCTCAGCACTGGGGTGACAGACCGGCAGATCCCTGGGGTTCACCAACCCACCAACAGAGCCTAGATGCAGAGCTCTAGGCCGGTGAGAGACCCTCTCTCCCTCTCACAACTGTAAGGCCTCTATACCGCCACTCTGTCTCCCCCCACTTCCTTCAGGGTTCTCCGGAGCTCAGTGGAATGCCTTTCCTACACTTGAGAGGGAGAAAGACAGAAGTTCCAGGTCTGAAAAACATGATCAAGGTGTCACAGCCAGTCTCCTGTGCCACCTCACCTGACTCCTGAGACCACTGACTGCTCCAGAGCCAGGATAATTAGGTTCTGTTGCTAATTCTGCATGTCAGGGACAGCCATATTGGTGTGGTCCCAGCTGCTTCAGGACCACAGTGGCCAGAGCATCTCCAGAACAACTGAGTCAGAACGCCTCAGCCTCAGCCAGGAAGGAGGACCTTTCCTACTTCAAGGCGAGAGGCTGCGTGGTGTCACCTTGCTTCAATCTCCACAGGGCCATAGCTGGTGTGGGCTTTGTCTTCCTGGGGGTGAGGAGACAGCAAAAGCTGTGCTGGGAGGAAGCCAGGCTGTCAACTTGTGCTTTTCTCATAGCTTCAGGGTTTTGAACACTAGAAGTCTCAATATATGGGGTAAAAAATGGGAGACAGCAGGGCGGGAGGGTGGAGGGTCACCGGGGAGAAGTATAGCCTGCCCAGAAAGCATGGGGAGCAAGCTGTGCCCAGAGGCAGACATAGTAGGCAGTTCTGGACCCAAGCCAGGAGCAGGTGGCCATTAGAAGCCAGGCTCCCAGCCCATCCTCAAGAGGCCTCGCAGGAGCCCGGGCCCCTTTCCCTCTGCCAGCTGTGCAGCCTGGCATGGAGTCGTACCCAGGAGGGCCTGCTGTGCACGCAGCTGCCCAAGGGACCAAATACATGACTCATTCTCCCGCTTGCTAATCATTCCCCTGTCCTCTGCTTGGCTTCTCCCACAGCCTGCCTGCCCCTGGAGGAAAGCGTGCCCATCTGACGCCCACATATCCTCAGCTTTCCTGACACATTCATCCGCCCTTGTGGCTGCATCTACTCCGCACATCCTCCATGCTCAGCCTGTCACCTGATGCTCTTGTCTTTCCCAGGGCCTGTCCTGTTCCATCCAGTCCCTTCAGGGTGAGTCTTGCACTGTGTTCAACCAGGAAGCCTTCAAGTAGCTTCACAGACCTGCTACTCCGCACCCTCTGAACTTCTGCAGAATAGGATGGTTGATCAGCTCGCTCTCCAACCTCTTCTAAGCTTTCAGAGCCATGACAAGAAGGGGAAATTCTCGCTGAAAGGCTGGAGCAATGAAAAAAGCCAGCACTTCTCGTGTGTGTTCTTTCATAAATATGAACAGAACTTGTCTTAGGACACGGAATTTGGCTTCACAGGCCTGCAACTTGGGCAGGCTTATGGGATCCTGCCCTTGGGAAGTGCAGGAATTGCTTTAATGCTCCAATGCAGCTGTCTTGAAATTCTACAAGGGGCCTCACTTTGAAAATTTTACTCCAAGACCTCTAAGTTGCAAAGCTGCTGTGGCCCGGAACACTTAAGGCTATTGGTCAGTAGAAAACACTGTGGACAATGTGTGATGATTCGACTTTAAAATTGACCTCTGGGTGACAGAATCATTAGACATTTCCTCATTTCCAGTGCCTGCAGGAACAAGGGGGTGAGCTTATTCGGCCAGATCAGCTTCTTTATTAACCCATGGTAGCAACACATATTCACAGTGTACAGAAAGACCATCCCACAGCAGGCCGACACTTGAGCTCCAGGGGGTTTGTCACCCACTTCTGGCTTTTGTGGGTATCTGTACTCACATGTGCACATACCCACAGAAACATGTACATTATTTAATTATTGTCTCTTTATATTCCATAAAATATTACAGAAGTTTGTGTTTCAATAAAAGGCTATCCTTTTAGCAACTCTGCCACTAATAAGGTTTTGTGAATAAATTTTAAGAGCAAATATTGTTTTTAAATTTATTTATTTATTTTTTTACAATAACAGAGCTATTAAAGATGATGAAAAAACTTTAGTTTAAAAACTGTTAAGAACACTAACTGTTCTTCCAGAGGACCGGGGTTCAATTCCCAGCACCCACATGGCAGCTCACAACTGTCTGTAGTTCCAGTTCTCAGTTCTAGGCAAACACCAAGGCAAATAAATAAATTAAATTAAAAAAAAAAACAAAAACTGGGGGCTGGAGAGGTGGCTCAGCGGTTAAGAGCACTGTCTGCTCTTCCCGAGGACCCGGGTTCGATTCCCAGCACCCACATGGCAGCTAACAACTGTCTGTAGTTCCAGTTCCAGGCAAAACACCAAGGCAAATAATTAAATAAATAAATAAAGTGTTTAAAAAAAAACTGTTAAAGCAATCTCTGTTTAATTTAACTTTGTAATAGATTATACAAAGATGCTTATCAAACAAATATAACATTTGTTTTAGTACATGTCTTTAAAAGATAGACTTATAAGTATGTAAAAAAATAATAAAGATTTTTCAAATAAATCTTAAAGACCATCTAAGGCTGGGCCTTGGTAGCACACATTTTTAATCCTAGCACTTGAGAGGCAGAGGCAGGTGGATCTCTGTGAGTTTGAGGCTAGCCTGATCTACAGAGCTAGTTCCAGGATGCTAGGGTTACACAGAAAAACCCTGTCTTGAAACAACAACAACAAAGTATCTTCAGTCTTTTTACCTCCTTAGCACCTAGGATAAATTACTTTTTTATTGGTTGATTGAATTGCAGATAAATCCATACCATGGTTTGGACTGGAGCTACAGGTCTATAATCCTAGTTGCTTGTGAGGGTGAGCAGGATTATGAATTCAAGGTCAGGTTGTGTCAATTTAGCAAGGTTCTCAAATTTTAAAAGGGTGTGGCAGGGAACTGGTACTGTGGCTTGGTGGAAGGCTCTTGTCTAGCATGTGAAACCCAAGTTGGATTCCCAGTACTACAAAAATAAATCAAAAGTGTATAACACAATAAACCCACACGATGACTACTTTTAGATGGGACTATTTTTTTTCTGTTGATTATATTCTTAGAATAAATTTCTCTGCTATCAATGAATCATGTTTGGCATTGCATATTGCAGCAGATTGTATTTTCCAAAGATGGCCACACAGATGTCCACGTGCCTGTGTCTTTGGTGAGTAAAATCTATCATTAAGGGTATTTACATGTACTTTTGGACTTCTCACTGGAGGGCTGTGCCCCTCCACTCGAAGCTCTTTGTATCCGCATTGGCAGAAACAGCAGAAGAAATGCTGGAATTCCAAGGGCCTTTAAAGCTTCTGTCCCCTTGCCTTCTCTTCTTTCTCAAGGCACCTGTCTTCGGATTTCAGCCACCATGCTACGAGGAAGGCCGGGTGGCATATGGAGGCTGGCTGTGGGAACTCTGCTAATGTCTTTTCTGTGACAGTCCTCAGTAACAGCTGGCACTGACTTCCAGGCCCAAGTGCATAACCTTAATGATGCTCATCTGTGGAGCAGAGGACCCATTCCTGTTTAGCCTGCATCCCTGATGCTGGGAGAACAGTCAGTGTTTGAGTGGAATGCGTGTGCAGGTCTGTACTGGCTACCCAGCCACCAGCTGTAGAGGAGTGTGGCTGATTCCCCTGAGGCTCTCCCTTCTCAGGGACACTATCTCTCCAGATCTCACCTTACACCTCCACTCCTTGAGGGGAGTCATTTATTGTTGCTCTAGATTCTTAGCGGAGTCTCTAGCTGGCACTAGATGTGGGTGTGTGTTTGTGTATTTGTTCAAAGTATCATCAGAATGTATGTTTTTAAGATTATGGCCATATCATGCTGGTCTTAGTTTCTCCATCAAAGAGAGCATCTCAGAAAGCTGGCCTTTGGTGTCTACATGTGCACCATAGGTGTGCACACACACACACACACAACACAGATAAGTCATCTAAGAAATGTCAATGAAACTCTTTCATGACCCTCCTAGGTCAGAGTCTTTAGTCATTCAGGGCACATGATCATGGTACCCTGGGACCGGATGAGAGCATCCTCATCCTCACTACATCTCCCCCAGCCTGGCACTGACTGAGATGGTATGTGAGATGCTGAGACTATGGACATACAGCTCCAGATGGCTTGTTCTTCACAGCCATCTGCAGACCTTTTACTATTGAATCTATTTTCCTATCATGCCAGGAAGTGGTGGTGATGGGGGGAGGGGCATAGGACTGAAGAGTGGTACCCTCCAGCCTGTCCGTCCTGCAGATCTAGATGTGGCCCATTGCTAGATTCTTGCTTCTCATCTCAGCCACCCTGCTTCCTGTGGAATCCTCTGTGATCTTCAGCACAGAAGGTATATTCACTGCAAACCCACAGCACAAGGAATTCAGTGAACTGTTTATAAAGCCCAGTTATTAGCTCAGCAAATATTTACCGAGCATCTCACACATTTGCTTTAAGACTTTCAAGAAACTCATACAGGAGACTTGTTTTCCTCCATTTTTGTTTGGGGAGTGCCTGACAGGAGGGTCATCAAAGAGACACCTGCAGTCTCCTACACTGAAGGTTTTTTTTAAAATTTACATTTGATCATGTGTGTGTGTGGTATGCACACATGGTGCACATGCGGAGGTCAGAATACAGCTTACAGGAGTCAGTTCTCTCAGTCTTCCGTGTTGGGCTTGGGGATTGAACTCAGCTTTTCAGGCTTGGTGGCAATCACCTTTACCCACTGAGCCCTCTCATGTCCCCTCATTGACTTTTTTTTTTTTAAACTTTCTTTATTTATTTGCCTTGATGTTTGTCTGGAACTGGAACTATGGACAGTTGTTAGCTGCCATGTGGGTGCTGGGAATCGAACCCGGGTCCTCTGGAAGAGCAGACGGTGCTCTCAACCGCTGAGCCATCTCTCCAGCCTCCCCCTCATTGACTTTAAACAGACTTGGCTGAAGGGGTGAAGGAGACAGATGTGATGAAGTAGCAATGTCCTCAGATACAGCAAACAGCTCAAGTGAATGAGCTGTTCTGGCTACACAGAAGCATCTAGTCTCATTGTCCAGCAAAGGACCATGTTAGGCCGTGGCTTTTCCTCCTGCTTTGAGCTGTGCCACTCAGGGTAGATAGATCTGATCACCACTTTAAGATCTTTCCCTCCAGGAATTCCCCAGACAGCATCCCAAAAAATGTTCATTCAACAAGTTGTGCAGAACGTTGACCTGAACCTTTACAATCAGCTCAGACTGCTGTGCTGTGACCATTGTATGTTTAGTTCATGAGAGAAGCTAAGTAACCCAGTCTAAACCACCAGCTTTGGGGCCTATGGCTTCAGTGCAAGACTGCCAGGCCCCTCCCTAGTTAGCAGGACACGTCCAGCCATGCGGTGGTCTGGGTGATACCCTTCCTGTAAGATACACAGGAGCCTTTCTTTGCAGCTGGAGTGCAATAAATTAGTGCCTGTACTTGGTCAGAACCATCAGAGTTGTTCTTGAGCCATTTATTTGAAAAAGAGTTGGGTCTGGTTGCAGCCTCCGCTGGAGCAGACTGTCACCTTTTAACTTTACCCTGTGGGACATGGCTTATGAAAGCAATGTGACTCAGGGCTGTTATTTTTTTCCCTCTACACGTGAAAAGTGGAGGAGGAAAGGGGCTGTTTTCTTGGTATACCAGAAAAAAAGCTCAGCATAGGCAGCCAGGGCTGGGTGTGGAAGGAATGCAGTTGAGGTGGGAAGTGAACTGCCCAGGCCATTGAAGCTGTACATCCCAGTGATTCCAAAACAAAAAGCTGTTGCCAGTGCCAAGAGAGCTGGAGTTGAGCTGACTGTGCTACTTTACTGGAAGAAACATTGACATCTTTGCCATTAGTCTCTCTGTCACCCCACAGTCAGAAATCCTATGTGAAGTCAGGTAAGGTGACATATACCTGTCTGTAATTCCAGCACCATAGAGGCTGAGGCAGGAGGATTTCAAGAATTTATAGTGAAGTGAGACTCTGCTTAAACAAAAGTCAGCACACAAATCTCAGCACCTGGGAGGAGGAGGCAGGTGGATCTGAGTTGGAGGCCAGCCTGGTGTACTGACTCAAGTTCTAGGACTGCCAGGGCTACAGAGAAACCCTGCTGTGTGTGATAATGCTCTTGTACAATGTAAAGGTTTTATCATTTGCATTGGTTTAATAAAATGCTGATTGGCCAATAGCCAGGTAGGAAGTAGAGGCAGGATGACCAGGCTAGAATAATTCTGGGAAGAGGAAAGGCAGAGAAGCAGTCACCAGCTGGACTGACAAAAGGTACCAAGCCACATGGCTAAACATAGAAAGAATTATGGGTTAATTAAGTGTAAGAGCTAGTTAGTAATATGCTTGAGCTACTGGCCCAGCATGCAACATAATATTAAGTCTCCTAGTCAATTATTTGGGAGGCAGCTCCTGGGGCATTTGAGAGTTGTTGGTGGGACAGAAACTTCCAACAACAAAAACCTGTCTCAAGAAACAAACTAAAAGTCATTGCTTTGCTCCAATAGTATTAGTCCATTCTGGCAGATTTTTTGAATATTCACTTTGGTTTTTGGAGGCAGAATTTAACTTATTTATTGAGAGAGGGTCTTCTTATGTAGAGCAAGCTGGTTTCAACCTAATTTACTGGAACTGAAGGCAAGTGGGTCAATGCTATCTTTGGTGGTGAACTTGGGCCATCCCCATCTTTCCTGGACCTCTTCTTTCTGATTCTATAGGATTTACCATAAGCCATCACTCACTCAGGGTGGAAAAAGTGGAATTATGGTATCTCCCAAGATGGAGCTTAGGCCTGCCATGTAACCATCCTACAGACTTAGTGGAAGATTACTCAGTGACCCTTCCCACCCTAGGTGGTCAGACAAGACTCCCTTCTCAGAAGCCTTCCTTTCAAAGAGCCTGCTAATGCTCAAAGATTTTGACATAGTTCAGAGTAGGCCAGCCGGCCTCTGCTGGGTCCTGACAGCTCTGTCTTATCCTGGACAAAGTGCTGCTGTGACTACACCCAAGGTTGTGGCAGAAGGCCTGCAGAGCACATGGACTTGGTCCTGGGGTATTAACAAATGATTTATCTTCCCAGCAGTGTTGTGTAGCAAGTACAGGTCTGGGAATATTTCTTCACTAGGAAAGCCAATGTGCCTGATTGGGCCACCTTTCCCTAAGGGTGCCTCTAATCATAAGCTGGTATCCCTGAACAACAGTATCCCCAGCTCAAACTGTTTACCACAGTCCTGTGTGCAGAAAAGCTGCTCAGTGACTTCCAAATCCATCGGTAGGAATGCTGATTGCCAAAGGACACAAGTTGTATTTTCTGAAGGAAAATGCTGGCTAGCTAGCATGGTTAGGAGCAGATCCAAACAGAGGTTTAATCAGAGTGAGTCTCATGGAAGGATGAGCAGAGACGGCAAACACAATGATGCTGAAGGAAGCAGGAAGCAGCCTACATTGGCTAGAACCAAGATTTGGATACAGAAGGCCCAGCTGGGGCCAGATTGCGGAGGGCTTTAAATGTCAGGCTAAGAAATTTATCAAGGAAATGAAATGATCAAACAGGTGTTTCAGAAAGATAAATTTGAAGAGAATGTGCAGGATGAATTGGAAAATCTGGAAGCATGGCAACAATTAGAAAGCTATGAGATTAATTAGGCCGTTAAAGCAGTCCTGTGAGTTAATAAGGATGTAAATGAAAGCAGTGGTGGCAGAAATGGGAAGGGACAGCTGCACGACAAACTGTTAACAAAAAATGGATAAGGTCTGCTGCCTGATTGGACTGGGGACATGGGGAGCTCAAGGAAGCACGGGCAACTGGAAGACAATGGGGCAGAGAGACCGCACTGGCTTTAGCAGATATGAATGGGGTTCCAGATGCAGATGTCGGACAGGTTCCTGGATGTGTACTAACGGAGTCCAGGAGAGATGTACAACATATTAATAAAGCTGGGAATCGGGCTGAGAAGTGGTAAGTGAGTGTGCTCACCAAGGAAACTTCAGAGGGAGGACCAGAGGCTGCTCTCTGGGGAAGTTCACAGAAAACGGTTTCCTATTACAAAGCCAAGTTGAGAAACAGGAGAAACGGGCCACTCTGCTGACATTTCTTTGCCATTCAACTATCAGCCTGAAGAATATATTAGTTTGAGAAAACCAAGTAACATAGCACTTTTGTCTCAGTAGGAACTAGATTATAAATGCCTCCAGTATGCTCTAAAATAAATTTGGTTTAAGTAAAGGCTGATATTAATAAAGAAAAAGATAAATGTCACAGATTCATGGATCTGAGTCAAGCAATAAAAAGATACAGGTGACACATCTCCTAGGGTGACATTTAATTTGTGGTATTAGTAGATATTGACTCACTTTAATACAAGAAATTGCTATATTGGAGGCTGGGGATGTAGCTTAGTGATACAATGTTAGATGTACCCTGGGTTCAATTCCTGGTAATAAAACAAAAAACCAAAGTAGAACAAAAAATGATGTTATATTTACAGCACATTTTTTGTATAGTAAATTAAAACTATATCATCAGTGCAGATTATTTTATTATTGTTTTACCTTTATGCAAGGTTATTGCTATGTACCCTAATTTCGTCTTGAACTAATGATATTCCCATCATCCTTAAAAGCATCTGAGGTTCCTGTCCCATCCATCCTACCATATCTTTACCAAATGTTTACATAAAAGGTAGTATTAAGTACAGCTCAATTGGGTTGGAGAGATGGCTCAGCGGTTAAGAGCACTGACTATTCTTCCGGAGTTCAATTCCTAGCATCCACATGGCAGCTAACAACTGTCTGTAATTCCAAGATCTGACACCCTTACACAGTTACACATGCAGGCAAAACACCAATTCACATAAAATAAAAATACATATTTCAAAAAAGTACAGCTCAATATAACACTTGTATAAAAGTTGCTTTAAGAATTCTACAACAACTCACACTAAGTATGCAGGCAACGTTTCTTTTTACATAGTCAGGTGTTTTTACATATATTTACTATATATTGTATTTTTTGATGGTTACAATAAAATACGGGGCTGGTAGTGCTTTATGCACTGTTAAAATTCTCTGGTGCCTTTAGTACAGTCTATGCAGTTGTACCCTTTATAGCATAGCAACTGATTCCATGGAACCTTCAATATCTCTTATGTTTAGTGAGTTAAGTGATATTTTCTTTTATAAGGCGCTATCAAAAGCAGCTAGGTGACAGCTCCTTTCTTTTGAATATCAGCCTTTATGCTTAGGGTCAACTCCCTAACCTTAAAAAAATTCAAGCCATACAAAATCGGATGGCACATCACCTGTTTAAACACAGGTGATGGAAGTAATCTCTAAAGACACATGTGACTACTAATTACTTCATATTCACATAGGAAGAAAAGATGAAAGGTCAATTCTCTATACTCCGCCTAGAAACCAGAAACAGAAAGGCTGGCTGTCAAGGGATCTTAAAGAAGTGGGTGGTAGAATGCCCACTGATGGACCAGGTTCAGGTCAGACATTCAGAGACAGACAGACACATACACAGACACCTGTATGCACACATGCCCTCTTCCCCAGGGGGCGAGAAAGAGGTGCTAACTGAAGTAGCAACAGTTTTACCTGATGTCCTTAGACATTTAACTAAAACCCCAAAATTTAATTTTATCAGCTAAATTTAATGCAAGTGTGACCTTTCAAGACGCCAATATTATCAAATCTCTTTTAATATTAAAAAAACCAACAGGGGCTAGGGAGATGGCTCACCAGGATTAATTATTACATCACTTAGAAATTAATTTCATTTCAGCTTTAGGCTGACTGGTAGAACACTGGGGAAATAGAGAGACAACAAAGAAAGATAGCAAGGTTCATTCGGGATACTTACACTACTACACAACCATGAAATACAGTTTGTGATGGTGAGGGAGGAAGTGTCAGCTCTCACTGGGGTTACCGTGGGGAGGCATCCTCGCCCTCCCCTCCCCTCCCCTCCCTTCCCCTTCCCTCGGAAAGGGGAAAGCAGCTCACATCCCAGGGCTATAGGTTTAGAGTCATGCAACAGGATTAATGTTTCATGGGGCAGAGACACAGGGTTGTTGTGTCCTGAGAAGTTCCTTAGCAGCTTGTTCTTGTTACATCTAACAAGTCTGCAAAGCACACATCCTAGTCCAGAAGAGGCGCTTCCTCGGAGACACTCAGCTTCAACTTCTCCGGCCAATTAAAGCCAGCGTCCAAATGCTGGGATTAAATGATGGACTACTCTCCAAAAATCCATAAAATATTCACCCCAGAGAGCCCAAGATTGACTCTCCTACAAAGAGAGAAAAGACAGTGTTAGTACAATTGCTTTCCCAGGTACCTAGGGTCTGATTCTAATAAACCAACAGCAGGAGGGACATTTATCTAACTGCCGACAGCTGAGGTGACTGGGCAGAGGAACCTGCCACACGGCTCAGCATGTGAGCCCAAGCAATGGGGGCAACTCCAGAAACTATGTTTAAAAGCTGTTTGGAAAAAAATAGGTTTATGGCTGCCAAAAATTAATTTTTTTGGCTGGGTGGTGGTGGTGCACGACTTTAATCTCAGCACTTGGAAGGCAGAGGCAGGGGGATCTCTCTGAGACCGAGGCCAGCCTGGTTTATAGAGTGAGTTCCAGGACAGCCAGGGCTACACAGAGGAACCCTGTCTTAAGTAAAACCAAATAAATAAATAATATAGTAATTTTTCGGTAGACTTTTCTTTTATTTCTTTCTTCCTTTTCAGACAGGGTCTCTCTGTGTAGTCTCGGAATTCACTATGAAGACCAGGTTGGCCTTGGTCTCAGAGATCTCCCTGCCTCAACCTCCAGTGCTGGGATTATAGGTATATACTATCACACTTGGCCTTAACTTTCTGCTATTTTTTAAAAGCACTTTTAAAGATCTATTATTTTATTTTTGTGTGTATGTACATCATATTTGCTGGTCTGTGGGGAGACTAGAATTGTGAGCTGCCTGGTGTGGGTGCTGGGAACTGAAGTGTTTTTAATTTCTAGGCCAGATGAAAAATATTAATACTTTTAAAGTCTTTTTCTTGGTTAAAAAAAAAAAAAAAATCCAGGGCTGGAGAGATGGCTCAGCAGTTAAGAGCATTGACTGCTCTTCCAGAGAACTGGAGTTCAATTCCCAGCACCGACATGGCAGCTCACAACTTTCTGTAGTTCCAATTCCCCGTTCCAGGCAAAACCACCAAGGCAATAAATAAATAAATAAAGTTAAAAAAGAAAAACTTAAAAATTTAAAGGCTGAGGGGGTATCACAGTGGTAGAAAAATTGCCTACTCTGGGTTCAATACACAGCACACACAGAAACACATACACAAATAAAAAAGAGGAGATAAGCATTTTTAAACTTCTATGAATTCTTTTTGGCCTTAAATTACTACTCAATAAAGTTCTTAAGATTTTTTTCTTTTTCTTTTTCAAGACAGGCTTTCTCTGTGTCTCAGCCCTGGCTGTCTTGGAATTGACTCTGTAGACCAGGCTGACCTTGAACTCAGAGATCTGCCTGCCTTTCCTTCCCAAGGGCTGGGATTAAAGGCATATGACACCATTTCCCATAGTAAAGTTCTTGAGTTTTATAATATCAAAATCAATCAATTATTACATCAAAATATCTATTTGGAAAAGAAAAATTGCAAAGTAAATAGAAGACACTCCCAAAATCTTCTGGCATCTAAGAGTTGTACACACACACACACACACACACACACACACACACAAACACACACACACGTAAATTCCAGATTGGGAAGCTGGGCATGGAGGTGCGTGCTCACCTAGGTGTATATATATATATATATATATATATATATATATATATATATACACACTTATGTATATATATATATACATAAAAATATATATATTTGAGACATAGGCTAAAAAATAAAACAACAACAAAAAAATTCTCCTAAAACATTAAAAAGTACATGCTTGAGATACAGCTCAGTAGAATACTCAGCATGAATGAAGCCCTGGGTTCTTTTAGGAGTCAGGTATGGTAGTACAGCCTTTAATCCCAGCACTCTTGGAGGCAGAGGCAGGTGGATCTCTGAGCTCAAGGCCAGGACAGCCAGGGCTACACCGAGAAATCCTGCCTTAAACAAACAAACAAACCCCCAGCCTTTCAGAAACACTAAGTAAAATCAATGATCTTTTGTATCTAAATTTTAATTTTTTCAGTGCATGAATTTTGTGGCAGCATGCATGTATGTGTACTGTATGTATGCCTAGTATCTGTGGAAGCCAGAACAGGGTGTCAGATGCCCTGGAACTAGACTCAGACAGTTGTGAGCCACCATAGATGTGCTGGGAATTTAATCAGGAACCACCCAGGGCTCTTACCCACTAAGTCATCTCCAGTTTCAACAATGATTTTGTATATTTAACAATACACTTAGTGCAAATCTCATATTCCATCCTATATGTGCATATATATATTTATAATGAAACCTTACTAGAAATTTTAGAAAAAATTATGCACTTACTGATACCGACAAATGCCTAAGACATAAGTCAGCTGAAACAGCTGGGTGTAATTCATTTTTAAGCAAGGTGAAAGATACAAACTCATTCCTCAAAGCAGTATGGATATTGAGAACCCGACCCTGTGGGCATCTTGTTGGAGATGAATGGAAAGGCTGAGTAGAAAGGTATTTTCATTTCCTGGTGTGCACTATTATGTCACTTACATATTTCTATATTGAGTATGCATTATTATTTTTACAATTGGAAAATAATGAAAAACTTTAGTTTAGATGCTTTACACAATGATTTTCCTATTTAATCTTTCTTATATTAAAAAAAATGATGTAGGTAGTGAATAAAGGGCTGGTGAGATGGCTGAGTGGGTAAAGGGACGACTGCCAGCCTGAGGACCTGAATTTAATCCTGGGACCAATGTGGCAGGAATGAACTGACTCCTGAAGGTTGTCCTCTGACCTCCACAGATGCTCCTTGGAGTCTGTACTCTCTCCCCACCAAATGCACAAATAAGTGTTAAAAAAAGGGGGGTGGGGTGGGAATAAATGTTTATATCTGTTCATGGGTTTCTGCTCACATCTGCCTTAATGTTTTACAGGTAATAAATACATTTGGGACAGAGCTTTGCTGTTACTAAGGCAGTGCATTCCATAAGAGGTACAGCATGATGCCTTGTGCACACTGCCTTCACATACTCATACAGCCATATCCACAGCGGTACTCAGTGTATGAATAGTATATACTCATGTAAGCAGGTAACTACTTCTTTTACAGAAGTCTGGTACTCAGTCTGTGTCTCAGTTCAGACAAGCTGAGCTCTAAGTATTTAGTGGCACACTTGCCCACGGCTGCAGCACTGGCAGCATGTTCTGGAACACATTTAATCTCTAAATTATGAACAGCTCATCTAAACACAATCCTTTTCAGAGAGGCATGCCCACCAGAGTGGAACCAGCCACAGACGTCCTCCGAACCAAGCACTTCCCTTGACATTTCATTAGTTTTAGGTACCTGTTATGACAGCTGGACCCCAAAAGCCGAGTTTCCAGACTCCCAAATCATACATTACCAGATTCCTTCAGCCTCGGGAGTGGTCCACTTATTTCAAATAGTACTTGAAATACTAAAGCACTGAATCATCAACATGACAATACAGTAATTTTGAGTTTGTAAATGTGAGCTTCATTACCAAATTCATAAACAATTTCAACAGACTATTTTTCACCCCAATTAGCAATATTTTGGAATGAGTACAGACTAGGCCCTTTGGAAATACACAGATTTTGCAGAATGTTTTGTGTCTAAAATTGAATGGCTGGGAAAGCAGACTCCAAGTTTCTGCTTTTATATTTTCAAGTGGCAAGAGTCTGATTTTATCCTGTTTCAGAGATGTTCCCCAGGGGACACAACTGTAAAGCTGACTGGATGGCAGCCAATTGACTTTACCAAGAGGAAATGGAAGTTCTGAAGCCTTAATGAGCTGAACACTGATCTACAATTCTGTCCACAAATCTTTTGGTGTATTTGTTGCTTCCTGCAGAATCTTAACACAGAGAGGAAAACTCAAACTTTAAAATCATAAATACCTACCCAAGCATTCCTGATTCTTTGGTCTTTATGATGTAAAGGAACATCAACAATGTATGAAACATATTATTTCTGCCCTAGAATCAAGACAAGAACAGTAAGATTTAAACTAAAAAGATTCAGTAGTGTAGGCAAATGCTGATCTTACAGTTTGCATCCATCAGTTGAAAATTCCACATAATTCCATTTTATGCATTCACTATCACAGCACCTACTGTGGTGAGACAGAAAAGATCCACGGACAGGAAAGCAGAGTGACAACAGAGTACCAAGTGTGATGGGGAGCAGCACACCAGGGAACAGAGAAGCCTCTAACCTAGACCAGAGGGTTGGAATTGGCTTCCTAAATGGGAAAGTGTAAAACAGACTTGAAATATGAACAGAAAGGCGACTGACTAGGTGGAGAGGGCTGGGGGTCTCAGACATGCAGAACTACAGCACTCAAGTGTGGAAGGAAGAAAGCATTTCTGACCTTGATGGGTCCATACACCACACATAGAACATGTTCTATCCCCCAAGTGAACACAGTAACAAGTGTTAGGATTCACATAGCTTTTAGTTATACTTCAAAATGCACTACATATTTTAGTACATAAAGAACATGTTAAGTGATTTTATTGGTAAGGGACAGCTAGGCAATATTTTGCCAGCTCTGAAATCCAACTATTATATGTAAGTGTTGGGCTACAGAATCCCTCTATTGATAGATCAAATTTTCCTTGACTTTGGGTATTTGCTTAGGAATCTGCGGATATAATGAATTTTACAAGACAGTGTTTTTCTTTCATACAAAAGCAAGGAGTTGGCATGGGCAGCAACAGGAACCTCGTTGGTTCAAGATACTAATGCACTTACAAAAGTACATTTAGGGGGCTGGAGAGATGGCTCAGAGGTTGGGAGCACTGACTGTTCTCCCAGAGGTCCTGGGTTCTGTTCCCAGCAACCACACGGTGGCTCATGGCCATCTGTGGTGATGTCTGGTGCCCTCTTCTGTATACTGTATACATAATGGGTAAATTTTATTTATTTATTTTTTTAAAAGTACATTTAATTAAACCAGAAAGAAGTGAGCTTACTATGTCTGCTAGGAGCTAATGAAGAATTCGGTATGTAATTATATTTAACGGCTGTGTATGGAGGAGCCTGCCTGAAATCCTAGTGATTGGGAAACTGAGGCAGGAAGGATTAAGCACTGGAAGCCAGCTTGATCTACATGTTGAGACCCTGTGGCACCCGCCCCCCCAACCTAGAAATCAACAACAACAACAAAAATTGCACTCAATGTAAAATTTCTCAGTAAAGATGTTGATTAAAAAAAAAAAAAAATCCTAAAAAACTACAAAGGTCTGAGGTCATTGTGGTCTACAATGTGAGTTCCAGGACAGACAGAACTGTTACATAGAGAAAACCTGTCTTGGAAACCAAACCAAACCAAACAACCCAGAGAGCTGGGAAGAGAATGTACATCTCTAATCCCAGTACTCAGGAGGATCTCTGGATTTGAGGCCAGCCTGGTCTACATAATGAGTTCTAGGACAACCAGAGCTACATAGTGAGACACTTTCTCATACAGAACACAAAACAAAACAGAAAGGCCCAAATGAAATGTTCAGAAGGTGACCTGACCTAGTGGTTTTCTCTAAACCCTCACATTAAACACTATGGTGCTCACGGTATACAGAACACAGAACTGTGTGCTGTCTCACACAGGCAATCACAACATCTGAGAAGCTGGTGTAGGATTACTGAAAACTTTAGGTCAGCCTGGGTTACAAAGTGAGACCCTGCCTCAGAAAACTCCAAAAAGATTCAATTTTTAAAATGTTATCAAAATGCCATCATGACATTCCCTAGCAGCAAGTTCTTTAGGGTTAGGGATGCAGTTCAGTGGTAGAGCATTGGCCCAGTATACATGAGGCCCTGTATTCAACTGCTAGAACTGAAAAGAAAGAAATACCTTAGGAAGATTGTAGACATGTCGCTGATAGATTAGCTCATAATGCGGAGGGTTGACAGCACTCTGATAAATACAAAACACATTTTCATTGGTAACATCTGTAAAAAAAAAAAAATAGGACATGTTAAAAAACTAAACTGTGGCCAGGCAGTGGTGTGGCATTCTTTTAATCCCAGTACTCAGGAAGCAGAGGCAGGCAAATCTCTGAATTCAAGGCCAGCCTGATCTACAAAGTGAGTTCCAGGATAGCCAAGGTTACACAGAGAAACCAAGTCTCAAAATAAATACATACATAATACCCAAACAACAACAACAAAACTGCACAACATAAACCACAACACAAAGGAATTTGAGGTGAAAATCTCAACATGTTCTTCTAGGAGTTATTACCTGGCTTATTCGGTGTCTGAAGGAAGTGCTGAGAAGTAAATGTTTTCCCATCAGGGTACTTAGGATGTGGAGGTAATCTGGAATCAAGGTACGTGCAAAACACATGCATGATGATCTGAAGAGAGAATAGTTGTTCCCAGTCAGCAGCCTAGCACAGACCTGAGCCTATAAAAATTACTTTTGTTTGTTTGTTTCTTTCTTTCTTGAGATAGGGTTTCTCTGTGTAGGCCTGACTGTCCTGGAACTCCCTGTAGCCTTCCAAGTGCTGAAATTAAATGTGTGTGCCACCACCACCACAATCACCTGGCTAAAAACTACTTTTTTTTTTTTTTTTTAAAAGTCACTTCTTTTTTTTTTTTTAACTTTATTTATTTATTTATTATTTATTTGTCTTGGTGTTTGCCTGGAACTGGAACTACAGACAGTTGTTAGCTGCCATGTGGGTGCTGGGAATCGAACCCAGGTCCTCTGGAAGAGCAGATGGTGCTCTTAACCGCTGCGCCATCTCTCCAGCCCCTAAAAACTACTTTTCTTTAAAGAAAAGAAATTTACTTAAATCACCAAAGAATTTAGTGTGTTGATAAATAAGGCTAAGCTTATAGTTCAAACAAAGTAGCCCAGTGGGTAGAACACCTGCCCTGGCTGAGATCTCCAACACCCCCTACAAAATTCCAAACAAAACCGAAAAATATATCTGGCACCCTATTAACTTAATTTTTTTAAATTTATTTTTATTTTATGTGAATTGGTGTTTTGTCTGCATGTCTAACTGTGGAAGGGTATCAGATATTGTAATTACAGACAGTTGTTAGCTGTCATGTGGATGCTGGGAATTGAACTCAGGTCCTCTGGAAGAACAGTCAGTGCTCTCAACCGCTGAGCCATCTCTCCAGCCCTTAACTTAATTTTTTAACGGGAAGTTTTTCCTTTCAAAATTTAAAAGAAAAAAAATTAAAAGCACCACCACTGGGGATGGGTGTGGGACAATTTAAATACCAAACTTATTTCATCATCATTTTTTTTTTTTAAGCAATCCAAGAAAAGCAGAACATTCTTCCCCACCCTGTGTGCATGTGTGTGCGTTTGTGTCCATGTGTGTGTGTGATTTCTGTCATGGGTCTCTCCCTCAGCCCTTTCTACTCTGATAGAAGGCCTCATTTAGTTATTAAGGCTAGCCTTGGGCCTTGGTCTCTCTGCAGCAGGTCAAGCAGGCCTTGAAATTAACTTGTAATCTTTCTGCCTCAGCTTTTTAAGTATGGCTAACAGGCCTACACTTGACCTGGCTCTTTATTTTCTGTTAAGTAGAGAATCTGCAATCATGCAGTTGCCAGGAAAACTAAGAAAATATACATACATTTAATTCTCAATTTGAGTATCAACATTAAAGTTAATTTTCATGTAAACAGTTAATACAAAAAATTTTTGAAAAACTTTAAAGCCCTTTGACTTGCTAAGTATGATGGTACCAACCTTTCCTAAAGTAATAATTCCACATAAGAAAGACTGTGTCATAATATTCTTTGCTATATTATCTAACACAGAAAAACAAATTCTTTTTCCCATCACCGCATTATCAATCTTTTAAGTTCAATACAGAATAGTTAAATGAAAATGCTTTAAAAAAAAAAAAATCACAAAAGAAAATGGGGAGCAGGATCCGTTAACTTGCACAGGTGTTCCCGCAGCCATGTTCAGGGACCGGAAACAGCACCATCACTTGACGGAGCAGACAGTCTTCACAGTAGCTGGGCAATATGCTGATGGCATCTAACCATTATCTTCCTCTCAGTTCCTAAATCCTTTTAGTATTTTGTAAGGGAAAATAAAGCCATGTAAACATAATAACAAATTTATTAGGCTAAAAAATAGACGTACAGCAGAGTCAGTGGGCAGGTCGGTATCCCACCTACGTCCTTTGAAGTCTCCACCTCTGTTCCAGCGGAACGAACTCATACAGCCTCCCTGAGAAAGTTCTGTGCAACAAAAGTCAAAATTAAAACACTCAAGACATATTTTTAAAAAAAAGAAAGAAAAAAAAAACCAAAACAAGAAAAACACATGCTGAAAAGCAATGGCATCTACAATGTAATCTCAAAAATATTTCTGTATGTATACACATGGAGAGAGAATCAGATATGGTGGAACAGCTCTCTGTCCACTCCAGGTGGGTGACTTTTACTGTGGCCTGGAGGTGGTGGTGCACAGTTTTAATCCAGCAATCAGGAGGCAGAGGCAGGTGGATCACTGTGACTTTGAGGCAAGCCTACTATACAGAGTGAGTTCCAGGCCAGCCAGGGCTATACAAAGAAATCCTGTCCCACCTCACTCCCCCAAAAGACATTCTCTGCATTTCCTTTTTTGTATTTTGATAATACTTCATACACATATTTTCAACTTATATGTATAAATACTAACAACAAAGCTAACACTACCAAAATATTTGAATCTGCATCTATAGGAAATACAGAGAACAGAAGTTATATAAATAAACTATGGATGGATGAATATATTCACAAAACCCAATTCTATCAGACAACAATATATCTCTTTCAACAAATACTTTGCAAAAATTAAGAAAAAAGATGGACAGGAAAAGTACAACTTAGAAAAAACAGATTAGGGGGCTGGAGAGATGGCTCAGTGGTTAAGAGCGCCGTCTGCTCTTCCAGAGGACCCGGGTTCGATTCCCAGCACCCACATGGCAGCTAACAACTGTCTGTAGTTCCAGTTCCAGGCAAACACCAAGGCAAATAAATAAATAAATAAAGTTTAAAAAAAAAAAAAAAGAAAAGAAAAAACAGATTAATTTATCATAATACATGATAGCATTTGAATCCTGCTTCAAACCAACAGTATTATATATTTTGTGAGATGGTAGGATATTTACACACACACTGGATATTCATAAAATAAAGGAAGTATTACAAATGTGAGGTATGATAGTTAATATGTGTTACCAGTATGGTAGCATTGTATAATACTTTGTTTTAGAGACACATTAAAAAAACATTATAGGGGGCTGGAGAGATGGTTAAGAGCGCTGGTTGCTCTTCTAGAGGACCTAGGTTCAATTCCCAGCACCCACATGGCAGCTCACAACTGTCTGTAACTCCAGTTCCAGGGTATTTGACACCATTTTAACATTTGCATGAATGTTAAAACACCATTGCACACGAAATAAAAAACCTTCCAGATGAGCTGACGACTGAAAGGCCATCCAATGGAGGAGCTTTACATGCAAATGGCTCTGACTGATAGCAATATACAGGGCTTGCTTTCAATGAAACAGAAAGAAGAGACAAGCTGGGGTCATACAGGGCAGGGGCGGCCAGAGCACAGAGATGTTTTGATCTGGGAGATGTTTGTAAGAAGGCTGTGATTTTGTTTTCTTTTTTGAGTTGCTGGACATCGAGTAAGTAAGCCAGATAAGTTCTCTATCATGGAGTTCTATACGGTGTTTCATGTACACTTGAAATTCTGCTAGGTGATAAGTTTCCAGAAAGGCATGAAAAAAATGCTTATCTGAATCCAAGCATGGGTTAAGGCAGAGGACTGTAACACTGGAAAATGTATGAAAAATTTGAGTACTGAAGTACTATTTTAAAAATTTGTTTTCACAAAGAAAAATTTTACAGTCCAAATGAAAAATAACTCTAACTTTATAAATCTTCTTAAGTAGACAGGTATAATCAAGAGAGTACATAGGCGGGCTTGGGGGTTGATCTCCCCAGAGCCCATCTCCCCCCTAATCCTAGGCACATAACAGAAACAACAAGCTAAATAAAAATTTCAAAAATTACAAGAATCAGATTAGCATACTGATATTACAAAAAAAATCACAGTGGCACCTAGTTCTTGGTAGTATTAGGAGTAGAAAATGAGTCCAGTCTGTTATATTTAAGTTTCCTACACAGAATAAAATAATTAAAATCTTTAGAGATAGTCCTTTGATGGCTCTAAGTGTGTTAAATAGATGATTGAAAAGTTGTTCAAGTATAAGCCTTAATTAACCCATATTTAAATATATAGTTGTAAAATATAAGACCATAATTACATTTTTACTTTCTTCAAAATACATTTTTCCTTGTTATCTTTCATTTACAAAAATTTCAATGTTACAAAAGAGCTTTCATTTTTCCTCTTCAAATCAAGTTACCTTTGATTCTTTCAAACAAATACTCCTGATTTGGTGTTAGGTCTAAATACTGCACAATTGCATTCAGAGTTGGAATGAGAGGGGCTTTGACCAGGGCAGCTTGCTTCAAGCTGGTAACACTTGCCTCTGTTGAAACAGAAAGAACACAAATTACTCATCACAGAGACTCAATGAACTTCAAAGTTTCCCTGGCTGTTTTCAAATAGCTGCTCCTTAATGCCTTCAACGTTTACACAGGCTGGCCATGTCTTCCTTCACACTCCAGCTCACACTTCACCCGCAGCACTATTCCTAAGCTGTTTTTCTGTCCCAGCACTAATTATTCCCTTCTACCTTTTTTGTCTGCCTTGTCTATTAGAAAGAGGGCTCGACATAGGCAGGGCACTTTTCCGCACCACACCAGCGTCCAAAACAGTATTGGGCACAATGCAGGTACTCCATATTTGTTCAAACAATAAAGGAGAGCAATAATTAATCTTTTTAAAAATATTTATTTTATAATTTAAGGATGTCTTGCCTGCATGTGTGCCACATATATACCCGGTGCCAACTAAGGCCAAAAAAGGATGTCAGATCCTCAGGAACTGCAGTTACATTTGGTAGGGAGCTACCATGTAGGTGATAGGAATTGAGCCTGGGTCCTCTGGAAGAGCAGCTAGTGCTCTTAATCACTAGACCATCTTTCCAGGCCCTTATTTTTAAAATTATTTTTAATCATGTTTATTTCTGGTGTCTGTGTGCACTGAGCACAAGTATGCAGGTGCCCATGGAAACCAGGGGTGTCTGTCAGGTCTCCTGGAGCTGGATTTACAGGTGGCTGGAATATTGGGAACTGACTCAGGTCTCTGCCAGAGCACTATGTTCTCTTAACTACTGAGTCATCTTTTCAGCCCAGAAATAACTTATCTTAACTAACTTGCAGTATCTAGTTTATATCACTTCATTAAAAGTGGCTAGATTTTCTCTCTCTCTCTCTTATACACATACACCTCTTTTTAAAAAAAAAGCATCCAAAATTCATGTTGGCAAATAATAAATAGAAAATTTAGGGGCTGGAGAGATGGCTCAGCAGTTAAGAGCACTGACTGCTCTTCCAGAGGACCTGAGTTCAATTCCCAGCACCCACATGGCAGCTCACAACTGTCTGTAGTTCTAGTTTCAGGCAAACATCAAGGCAAAGAAAACAAATAAATAAAGTTAAAAAAAAAAGAAAATGTATAGATATAAAGGTTATACCATAGCTTGCAAAATAAACTGTATTAAAAACTGTCCACTATACCAGAATTGGTATGTTTATGATAGTGATTTCTCTTGGATTATAAAAGATAATCAGTGGGGCTGGAGAGATGGCTCAGCGGTTAAGAGCACCGTCTGCTCTTCCAGAGGACCCGGGTTCGATTCCCAGCACCCACATGGCAGCTAACAACTGTCTGTAGTTCCAGTTCCAGGCAAACACCAAGGCAAATAAATAAATAAAGTTTTTTAAAAAAAAAGATAATCAGACAAAAAAATTAAGAGGAAAAAAGGCAGCCTAAGTATATAAGCAGTACCTGGTGTTAGAAGGAATCCTGCCAGGGTATAAGAGATACAGCATTAACTGTCATATGCTTTTTGCAGGGAATCTATATTGAAAACCTTATTCACAACCACATTATTTATAGGAAATAATCCAAATGCTAATCAACTGATGAATGAGTGAATAAAACATAGAAAATGCATCTTGAGTATTAATTGGGCATCAAAAGAAATAAAGTCCATGAGTGAAACTTAAAAACAATAAGTAAAGTGAAAGAGCTCAGTCCCAAAGGACCACATACTGAGTGAGTGACCCATGCTAACCTGAACCAGCCTAGACAGGACTGTCTGCACAGACAGGAACAGGCTGGTGCTCCCACAGGGCTGAGGGAGTGGATGGAAAACCTATGGACCATCCGTTTTTCACAGGCAAATTGTATAGTAGGTAAGTATACTTCAAATAAAGCTCCAACATTTGAAAAACAATCACAAACATTTTCTTCTTCACCTCAAGACAACAAAAGAAGCTCACTAGCCCATCACAAGAAGACATTTTCCATTATCTGATTTGCTGAAGTAAACCACAGACAGGGCTCTGCTCACATACCTCCTATTTGTAGCTCTGGACAGCCCATTCGTCTCATCTGAGTGCTGACAGACTCAATCTCTTGCACAAGTGGCACTAAGATTGTCTCATTGATCCACTAGGAAGGAATGAAGAATAGTTTCTGTAGTTATCATTCTAAAGTATTTCTCAAATCACTATTTTGTCCCTTTTTCTAGTCACCCTCTTGTCTTCCACCTGACTAACAGAGTCATGACACAATGACAGGAATTCGAGAAACAGTGGCCTGGACTGAGAGTGCAGATATTCTACCACACACAAATCAAGTCACATTCTTAGGTCTTATATGCTTTTTATTTCAGAAAATGTTAAACTGCCACATAGATATTATTTTTTTCCCTTCTAAATTTCTGTTTTCAAGATGGACACAGTGGCTCTTATCTGTAATCTGAGTACTTGGGAGGTAAGAAGTCACAATGTCAGAAGTTTGAGACCAGCTGGCCTATATATCAAGTATCACATCAGCCAGAGCTACATTTTAAGACCTGTCTCCAAAACAAGTAACTTTCTGACTGTTATTCTTGGCAAAAAGGAAACATATCCATCAGTCTACATTTCTAGAGGTAATTACTCACATATTACCATATCACTTATTCTGGTTTATTATCAGTAAAACAGTTTTCAAACTAGGGTAACTAATTGACTCATTATAGGTTTGCCCATGCCTAGCTGCAAAAAAATATTTATTTTATTTAAAAGCAGTTTTGTAAATATTACGGTATTACCTTTAAAGATCAGGGATTTCAAAAGCCCCTTTCCAAGCTAGTATCAAACTAATTTGGTAGTGTGAAAAGGTTGCACAAAGGAAATCTCTCTCCAGTATGTTTGTGTGTTATTGTTCTGTGTTTGCAGGGACCCGACAACTACTTCTGTTCTAAGCTTTTGCTTAACTATAAAAGCAAGAAAATGTTTCAGATAAAATACTAAATCACAATTCCTTATGAGAAGTTTGAATTAGAAAACCTTTGAAAATTAAAGGCCCCTTTCTTTCTTTATTATTTTATTTGTAATTGTGTGTGTCAGAGAGAGAGAGAGAGAATGCATGTGAATAGAGGTGGTTGCACAAGCCAGAGGCACTAGATTGCCCTTGGCTGCAGTTACAGGTGATGTGAGCCACCTGACATGGGTTCTGGGAAGCAGGCTTGGGTCCTCTGCAAGAGCATTAAATGCTCACAGCTGCTAACCCATCTTTCTAGGTCCTGAAAGTCTGTTAAGAACTGAAATATCTGACAAGCCATCTTATTTTAAATACTAGCGTTTCAGTCTTGCTTATAACTGGAAGTACAATAATGTACAGTTCCAAGGACCTGTTACTTACTCATTCTTAAAATTATTACATGCAAACAACTTGCTAGCTACTCTTTAGTTATAACAAAACTGCCTAGCTAAAAGAGAAATACAGGCCCCATCCCTAGAAATGCTGACTGAGAATGATGGTACTGGACTGGACTCAAAATATTGCATTTATTTATCTTTCTTGTTTGTTTGTTTGTTTTTAAACAATAGTCTATGACATAGCCCAAGATGGTCTTGAACTATCACACACTTGCCTCAGGCTCCTGAATATGTATTATACATATGCACGTGCTACCATACCCTCTGGTTACCTCTCCCTCTTGATATCTTACTTAAAGCATAATAATGAAATAAAATTCTTCTAAGCTATGGAGGGTGGAGTCAGTCTGTCACAGAGTCTGGGAATGGGAGAAGAACAGGGTTGAAAAGCTGAGAGCCCACCAGCCTGTGTGTGGAGAGGGTCATGGAAACAGTAAGAGGAGTCTTGTCCAGGGGGATAAAGAAACTGCATGTAAATCTCAACAGCATCAAGCACACAAGTGTTTCTTGAGGACCACTTTCCTTCCTGTGTCCCTCACAATTCTACATATATAATACACTAACAGAAAATCTTTTTAGGAAATAAAATTGAAAATTTGGGAAAGAGAAGAGCTTAAAAACATACTGTTCCTTTATTTTTTTCTAACCACACTGATTAAACATGGAAAGAAATACACAATCCCAAGAGAAGAGATGCTGTATGGTGAGGTGACTGTCATCTCTACCCCCCATACACACCATTACTTTTAATATTTAATTCTCATATCCCATGAATAACCTTAGCTGAGAGTCTGGCATTGTCCAACAACTGGCATAAGACACAGCTTACATTTTTTCTTTTGTAAGATTTATTTTAATTTTATGAGTGTATATGTATGCATGTATATATACCTACTGGCTTCTATGAATGCCTGCTGGCATGTATGTATGTGTGTCTAGAGCCCAAGTTGGTCAAAGTGTGTATCAGATCTCCTAGAACTAGAGTTATAGGTGGTTGGGAATCACCACATGGGGGCCGGGAATTGAACCTGGGTCCTCTAGAAGAGCAGCTAGTGCTCTTAACCACTGAGCCATCTCTCCAGCCCACAACTTACATTTCTAAACTTGGCTGTCCATGAATCCATGTGATCAAGAAGCTGTCTATTCATAGTCACTCTTGCCCAGACCTGTTTAAAAAAAAAAAAAAAAAAAAACCTTTCAGAAACCCTAATATTCACTTAATTGACATTTAGTAGTTTTTTTTTAATTACTAACTCATGGTTGTTGTTCATGTACAAATAGATCTTTAAAAGTTCCTTATTTTGATAGTGTTAGAGTATGTTTGTGTGCTCTGCTTTCAAGTACAAAATAAAAATATAAAGCATCATCTCTGATATTAAATGGATAAAGAACAGACTGACAAACGTACATATTTCAAAAGCAAGAGTCTGGCACATTGAGAATTCTTTTGTAATTATTTATTTTTATTTTATGTGCATTGGTTTTGCCTGCATGTACGTATCTGTGAGGATGTCAGATCCTCTGGAACTGGAGTAACAGACAGGAATGAGCTGCCACATGGTTGCTGGGAACTGAACCCAGGTCCTCTGGAAAAGCAGCCAGTGCTCTTAACTGTTGAGTCATCTCTCCAGACCCAAGAATTTCTTTCTATTTTTTTATCTTGGTGAAGGGCTAGGATCAACCATATCTTATACACTACACAAGTAGGTACTCTGTGGTGATATACTGTGTATTTAATAAAAAATAGTCTAGAATATCAGAGGACAGACCCATCTCTCCAGCCATTCACAGAGCTCTCCCTGTGTCTGCCTGTCATGTGCTGGGACTAACAACTTGCACCACCACTGCCTGGCTGTTAGGCCTTGACTCAGATCCAGATAGACCTCTCTGGTCTCCTGAGGGATGAGATTAAAAGGCCTGGGTCACCACTCCCTGACCTTCACTTCACAGTATGGCTGTGGGTGATTCTGTCCTCTGATGTTCCAGACTTTATTAAATATACAGGTGTATCACCACAGTACTCTACCACTGAGTTAGCACCCAGCCTTTGATTGAGAACCTTTTTTCTAATGATCATAGAAAGTTATTTTAGGCAGGCATTTTACTTGAATATGTATCATAAACTGTAATAATTTCAATGACAAAGCTATTTCACAAATAAATGTCAATTTTATAATTTTAGCCAGTAAACATGAAGATCATAGAAAAACAGTTTTCTAGAGGTAAAATACTTTCTAGCAATCTGAAAGCCTCTTACCTCTTCTGCAGCTTGTTTGGAACTGAGGTCGGCTTCGTCTTTGTTAGCACATGGGGCCTGAGACCTACAGGCAAGCTGATACTGAAACTTCTTTAAGGTTTGTGCATAATCCCCCACAGAGCGACTGTAATTCCAGAAGGTAGGGCTTGTGGAAGGGGACGTGGAATCTGGGCTCCCTACGGTTAAAGTTGGAAGAGTTTCAGTTTTCCTAGTAATTTTTTCAGTAGCAGTTACTCAGAGTTAGGTAACCTCTGAAAATACTCAAGGGACCAGAAGACAAGCAACCCCCTCCTCCAACTCAAAGGATCAGAAGACAAGCCCCCCCCCACAAGGGACCAGAAGATAAGCGTTTCCCCTGGCCTCCAAATTGTCTTCTCTTTGACACTGGTAAGAAAGTAAAAAGAACATTTTCTAAGCACTATCAACTTAAGAGGCCTAAGAATTGTGATTGGTTAGAAGTGTGGAGACAAGGTTTGCATCCAGCCTGCCCAGAATACATAAAACTCTGCTCAAACTGAAAAGTAAACAACAGAAATCATACCAACTACTAGCAAGTGAGAGCCCACGCATAAGAAGCAACGCAAGAGTGTAGGTATTTAGTCTCCAATAATTTCAGATAACTAGATCAACTTTGAAAAAGTGGGCTTAACATCACTGAGGAAGCTGGCCAGACAGTGGTGGTGTACGCCTGTAAAATCAGAGGCAGGTGGACCTCAGGGTTAGGGTTAGCAAGGACTACACAGAGAAGTCATCTTAAAAATCAAAACCAAACAAAAACTGAACATCACTGATGTAGGAAAAAAAAAAAAAAAAAAAAGAATTAAAATCCAAAGGCTAAAACAAGACACTTTAAAAAATTAAGCACATTTGAGAAAAGCTAAACTTTTGAGTCCAAAGTGACTAAAAACTAGTGTGCTGAGAGATGAACAAGGTTGTTCTTACAGAAGAACAGCAGGTCGCTGAGAGTGGAAGGGACCTATGAGGAAGTTGGTATTTGTAGCCATCGCTACATTGGTCCATTTGGGCAATCTCTCTGGTGGGTCACTGCAGGAAGGGTGGCTGGAAGCAAGGAATCGAATGCATGAAGCAATCATCATGACTAAGTGATGCAGTTCTCTATCACCAGAGACGATGTATCTATCACACATCCCCTAATCTAATACACAGAGATGTGCCAGTAAGCTGTATTCCTACCAGAAAAAACTTTGAGCGAATGCTTACAAAACAACACAACAAAATCCAATTTTCACAATAGTCTGGTATCTTTAAAATGTCATCGAGATCCACATGCACACACCTGTAGGTGGAAGGAGGCTAAGGAAGTGTGACTAATGGAGTAGCCTGCACCAGTAAAAAAATAAAAAGGAAAGGTTTTTCTCTTTTTTAGGGGGAGGTCATCACCAGGTCAACTGTATTAATGTGTCTGACTTACAACTGTATCGAAAAAAATTAATTTTGAAGTTCTAAGGAGAAATGCCTTGTTCTCAGGAGACACATAAAATATTGAGGAATGAAGGTGTCACAAAGCCTACAACTTGTTTTAAGTGACTCAGCAAAAACCTTTAGTCGTGTGCAAGGGACAGAGTGCATCAATGGATGAATGTGTACCTAGCAACTTAACTGTGCTTGGATAAGTAAGTTGTGACTATGGACCTAGAATTCTCTATATGAACTATCTGTTAGCTGTATGTTAGAAGAACCTAAAACAGGAGACCTAAATAACAACAGCATGCTCAGCACTCGGATATTAATTTCTAAATACCATACTTCTCTCCTTAAAAAAAAAATACTGTCTTATAAAAATCAGAGCGACTCCAGAGCCAGCCAGGGATAGTACAGGATGAATCTATATTATTTTAGGATCTAGAAAGTGGGGGGAAGAGAAGATAGGCAAACATGTGAAAGATGGGGTACAGAAGGGTAAGGCAATGTTTAAAGAAAGACATCAAGAATACAGAAGCCATTTTTTTTTCTCTCTCTCAGAGATAGGGTCTTATTCTGCAGCCCTAACTGTCCTGGGTTCACTCTAGACCAGACTGGCCTGTAACTCACAGAGATCTACCTGCTTCTATCACTGGAGAAGTGAGATTAAAAGAATATGCCATCACACTCATCCAAAAATAAATCTTAAAAAAAAGTCAGACATTATGGCTCATTGATTCCAGCCAGTGCCAGGGAAGCCAAGGGAAGTCAGTGGATCCCTCGGGCAGCTGGAGGCCAGCTTAGCCTAACTGCCAAGTTTCAGGCCAATAGGAGATCTCATGTCAAAAACACAAAGTGAACAGCACCCAAGGAAGGGAAGCCAAGGGAAGTCAGTGGATCCCTCGGGCAGCTGGAGGCCAGCTTAGCCTAACTGCCAAGTTTCAGGCCAATAGGGGATCTCATGTCAAAAACACAAAGTGAACAGCACCCAAGGAAGGGCACCCGAGGTTGATCATATGTACACACATGAATCCCCACACAAAAATGTATTATGGGGGAAATACAGATGAGACAATACAATTAGAGAGTCCCATACAGGGGGGGCTGGAAAGATGGCTAAGCGGTTAAGAGTCCTGACTGTTCTTCCAGAGGATGAGTTCAATTCTCAGCATCCACATGGCAGCTAACAACTGTCTGTAATTCTAAGAGCTGACACCCCTACACAGTTATACATGCCAGCAAAACACCAATTCACATAAAATAAAAAAGTCCCATATAGGGGGCTGGAGAGATGGCTCAGCGGTTAAGAGCACCGTCTGCTCTTCCAGAGGACCCGGGTTCGATTCCCAGCACCCACATGGCAGCTAACAACTGTCTGTAGTTCCAGTTCCAGGCAAACACCAAGGCAAATAAATAAATAAATAATAAATAAAGTTTAAAAAAAAAAAAAAAGTCCCATATAAAGAGGCTTAGCACTCAGGAGACAGTCAAGAACACTGTAAGTCTGAAGATTGCCTAGATGACATAATGAATTCCAAGCCCTTCTATATGACTGTCTCAAAACCATAAAGACATAAAAAGCCCCATGAGAACACACAACAATTTTAAAAAGAATTTTAAACTAATGTTAAAAGCAGCAATTAAAATTTATAACAATATTTACATAGCCTGAGAGCAAGTAGGCTTACAAAATTTTTTTTCTATTAATTTGTGCATAATATTTTGATTACCTAAAGTCCAAGAACATAGCAAAGTGGTTAAAAGTATAGAAATTACAGGCAAAGACATACCAGGCAGAGAGATAGAAACCAGAATTTAGAGTACATGCTCTTTCCCATATGTCAGAGCCATTTATACAAGAGTGACAAGAGCCTCCAAGCAAGTCTAAGATTAAAAAGCCTTCCCTACCCAGAGAAAGAAGAGAAACCCCAAACATTAATAGATATGGATCAGAATCTCTAACCGAAGCACAATTAACTTAGAAGGAAATAAAGATAACTAGGTCTGGCTTGACAATGAAAAGAAACAGCAACAACACTTACAAACATCGATAACAATACTTCTAAATGGGAAAGAAAAATAAAAAAGAAATGAAAAATATCTGAAAATCATAAAATATATGTATCAACTGTTCTTTGTGCTACTCTATAATTTTCAGTACACTTCAAGTATTTCAAAATTTCAAAAAAGAAGAAACTAACAAGATAATATTGATTTGTTTCTTTGACATTTGTGGCACTTGCAGACAGAATTAAATTAAAGCCCCCTGGAGAGATTTCAAGCGACACAAAGAGCTGTGATCCAATAACTCAGCTTCTTCACCTTGGACCACGCTTTTGCACCTAATGTGCTTTCTGTGGAAGTTCCTGGGGGGAAAATCATTACTCAGTTCAATAACCTAATTTGGTTTCAAATAATTGGCTTTGTAATAATCAAATCTACCTCAAATAGATTAAGAGTTGCTAACACTGTTTCTCTAGGTAAACTCTAGGTTTTAAGGAATTATTAAGAGACAAATTTGAAAATGTTACTAAAAACAAAACAAAACAAACAAATAGAAACAAACCCAGAAGCACTTTTAGGAGCAATACTGCTTTCCTCCCCAATCCTGCCCTATACAACCCTCTTCCAAAGACTAGTAGAGAGCTGATGTTGAAGCTTTGCCACACACTGCTTGAAAACACACATACAACCACAATTTAGGGCAATTTTAGCTTGTGTGAAGGGCAATAAATTTAAAATTTTTCTGCAGAGAAAAATTTAAGATTGCTCAGGTCAACTCTGTTTCAGCTCCTAAGTTTAACAGTTGATCTACTAGTGGTTTAAGGATAATGTGAAGTAACAACAGAAATACGTATATCAGATGTAAACAAAATCTGTGTACCCAGCTTAACTCTATGCTGTTTCTCCTCCTCACTTCTAAGGAAAGTGTCCAAGGTCCGCAGGTCTGTCATATAGTCCTCTTTGTCAGTGGGTGAGTTATAGACGGTGGGTGAGGAACGGTATCGAGATCGCAGTCCACTGCTCTCCACGGGGCCAACAGTGGTCGGGAATGAAGAGGGAGACAGACTAAAGCTTGCCAGCTACACAGAAGCAAAGAACGGCATTTACTTTTCATTGAAATGCAAAGGTTCATTTTTGATTTCTAAAAGCAATACATATAAGATGCCTCTGAAATCCTGGCACACAGGAGATGAAGGCAAGAGGACTGAGTTCAAGACTAGCCTCTACTTCTGGGGAGACTTGAGGCCAGCCTGGCTGAATGAGATTCTATCTAAACAAGAGCTTAAAAAAAAAAAAAAATCAGCAGAAGCCAGAAAGAAGGCTTTGCAGGTGCTTGCTGTCCAAAGATACAAGCCAGGCAACCCGAGTATGAGCCACATTATTAAAATAAAAGTTATCTTGAGTAATAATTTTTAAGTCTTAAAATATATTTAGAAAAAAACTGTGGTTGCATATAATTTCAATATTTGGGAGATGGAGGCATGAGGTTAAGGAGTTCAAGGTTCATCATCATCCTCAGCTACACTATGCGTCTGATGCTAGTCTGTGCTACATGAGACTGTAGTCCCAACTGTGCAGGGGTGAATGTCTGAGACAGGAAGATCGGAAGTTCAGGGCCTGACTGGGGACCAAATGGAGATTACATGAAATATATTTTTAAAAACTATTTTTCATTCTCTTATTCTGTGCATTTAAATTTCTTCAAGTTTTTGGTTGCTTTAATGTTATGAACATCACTGTACATAAATCCTTGCTTGAATTTTTTTATAACTTTAAAAATTAATTTTTATTACATTTACGTGTGGGAGATATGTTTGGTGTTTGCAAGGGATGCTCATGTGTGCCACAGGCAGGTGGGCAGAGGGCAGCCTTTTGGAGTTGCTTCTCCTCCTACCTTGTGGGCCCTGGGGATCAAACTCAGGTCATCCAGCTTGATAACAAACACCTTCACCTGATGAGCCTGCTGGCCGGCCTCTATTGTTCTTTAGGGCAGACTCCTCAAACTGAAAACTTCAGGCCAAAGCACATAACCCTTTCAGACCCTTACTTCAAGTATTAAGTAAGGGTTACTGTAAGCCATATTCCTGTCAGAAAAGGATGGGGGTCTACTTTGGTCCATGCTCATCAATACGATTACCTTAAAATGTCCACTTCATGGTTAATAATTTCTCTCTTTTCATCACATTTGCGAAGCAAACACTTTACTCACTGAGCCACCTCCCTGGCCTAGAAACTTTCCAGGCTAGCCTGGTCTAGAGTGCTGCACAGAGAAACCCTGCCTCACAAAAAACAACAAAACAAAACAAAACAGAGCCATCCTCAGGAGGAGAGAGAATATAATCAATATACAGCCTATAATTCTTTTAAATATAAAGGAAGAAAAAACCTATTATTAAAAAAAAAAGTTCACAGCTAGAGAGATGGCTCAGTGGTTAAGAGTTCTGGCTGTTCTTCCAGGGGACTCTGGTTCAGTTCCCAGCACCCACACGGCAGCTAACAACTGTCTGTGACTCCAGTTCCTGGGGATCCGACACTCTCACACAGACAAATGTACACATAAAATATAAATAAATAAATAAGGCCATACTAACTTGTGGTTTATGAATTATTACTACACATTTCTCATAGTACTGAACGTCTACAAAGCTTTACACATTCCATTACCTAACACTGGGTAACTGGCAGCATTTCATTTCAAAGCAGTTATGTAACTGGCAGACAGGCCACTTGCTGCCTTCTAGGCAACCTCGCTCTAGAGATGCTAGCCCAACACAACAGTCAAAGCTCTGATAGACGGCTTCTCTTTTGATGCCTTTCTTGCAGCCTTATGCCTTACCAAATTTAAATTTCAATCTACAAATCTTGCTAATAATATACTAAAAAATTAGACCAGCACTGACACTACTTAGGGATTTAAAAGATTTTGGGCTGGAGAGATGGCTCAGCGGTTAGGAGCACTGACTGGGGGCTGGAGAGCTGGCTCAGCGGTTAGGAGCACTGACTGGGGGCTGGAGAGATGGCTCAGCGGTTAGGAGCACTGACTGTTCTTCCAGAGGACCTGAGTTCAATTCCCAGCATCCACATGGCAGCTAACAACTGTCTGTAATTCTAAGATCTGACACCCTTACACAGTTATACATGCAGGCAAAACACCAATTCACATTAAAAAAAAAAAAGAAAAAGATTTCTAACCACCTGAGGATCCCTGGGATCAGACATGAAATAGAGTGTTAAAATTCTACAATCGAAAGCAAAGCCTTCACACAAAAAAACTTTAGAAAGGAAAACATGCATAAAAAAACAAAGTTTCAAATGACTGGTGGAACTAGCTGGTGACTGTCATGATTCATCATCCTCAAAATATGCATGCTAAGACATCTGAAGAGCTTCTGACTGAGTGACAGGACACTTGGATTCTGCCTGGTAACGAGTGATTCAGACAACCACTGTACTTCAGTTTCCTCACCAACTAAATGCAAAGTTTTGACTCACTGGGTGACTTTAGTGCAACTCCCAATTCTAACAGAGTATTACTGGCCAAAGACAGAGCATCATTACCTTATTATAACCACTGACCGGAGAGTAGGTCACAGCCGGACTATATGAACCACTTCCGTTTGAGGATAGTCCCTGCAGTTGAGGGCTGTACCCAGTCATGCAGCTGGCGGCAAACTTGGGACTGGAACTGGGTGAACGAGATGGGCTGTAACTTAACACACTCTGACCCTGGATGGAAGGGGACGGTGGAGAGGGAGGGACTTGGGTGGCTGCCAGATCCCTTGGAGGTGTGGTCTGCACCACTAGAAGGAAAAGAACATAAATTACACATACAATTTATGTTTAAGTTAAAACACAAACTTTAAAAATTAGGTCTTGCTATATAATCCAGGCTAGCCTTGACCTTCCCACGCCAGTCTTTTGAGTATAAATAAAATTATAAAAACAGAGTTAAGGGCTGGGTGTGGTGGCACATGCTTTTAATCCCAACACCTAGGAGGCAAAGGCAGGTGAGTCTGAATTTGAAGTCAAGCCAGCCTGGACAGCCAGGGCTACGTAGAGACATCAAAACAAAGTAACAGAAGAATCTGGCTATTAAATTACATGAGACATTATTACACAAATACCACTAACCAGTTCTTTACCATTTCTACAGTGTTTAAGACAGTAAAACATATTTCATGAAGTTGTTTGATAGTCCACTCAATTCAAACAAATAACAATGATAATCACATGACAATTTCCTATAGACTGGCATAATGTAATAGACAGTCTTCTTGCTCAGGGTCTAAGAAAAAGGTTAAAAAAAAAAAAAGTCCGGCCTTCTCCCTCCCCACTCTGCACTTACCAGCTGTTTTCAGCCCTAACAGGGCTTGCTGTCCGGGGCTAACCACCAGACTTGTTGGTGCTACAGTATATTTGAAGTATCTCCAAAAATCAAATAAGGCATTAAGACTGAAGAGAGATGCCAAGGCAAGTTCTGGAAGAAAACAACAACTACTATTATTAAAAAATTCTTTTTCTTTATTTGTGGGAGGCATATCAAACTCAGGTCATAATGCCTTGTGGAAGTGACTTTTCCTGCTCAGTCACCTCTCTAGCTCCAATTTATTATTAATTACTTAATTTTTGCCTTTACAGGACACTGTTTGTGTTGTGTAGCTCAGGCTGTCCTGGAACTCATTCTACAGACCAAGCTGTCCTAGAACTCAAAGATCCACCTGCCTCTGTTTCCCAAACTTGTACACACCACTATCCTGTCCAATCTATTATTTTAAAAAGCACAAAGGTCTATGATAGGATATAAGGGTAGATTATTGAATCTACTTTTAAAAAGCAATTATTAGTTTTAAATATTTTACATTGGATTGGATTTTTGTATATTGTATACAAATTGTATATATTAATACAAAGTTCAGATATTTACTGTTACTGTACTTATATTTCTACTTTTGTTCAAAGTATCGTACCTACACAGTTCATCTATCAATGTAATACAAATGCTAGTCCTTGAAAGTTATTACCAATTAATAAGGATATAAAGAAATGCAAGTTAGTAGTTAGACATGACAATCAAACTTATAGTCATATTAGATGTTTTTTTCAAAGTCAAAAATATATTTTAGACAAGTCATCTTCAAACACTTCAGAGATCTACACAATATAGCATTTACGATATTTTAGTAACATAGGTTCTTTTTATTTTTGATAATGAGATACATCTGCTCCTGGCAACACCAACCTACTTCAGAGAAGATGATGGACATAGAAGAAACTCCATATGGAGTTGACCTTCTTTGTGACAAAAGTTAGCCACTGGGCAAGAAAATGCCCTTGCCTCGACTGCGGACAATATGATGGCTAAAAAAGACAAGCAGAACACCCAAGAAAGAACTGCTGAACCCTGCCTGGACAAAGCAGAATGGTCTTTAAGAATATCCTGCTTCACAGAGAAGTCAGATATGCTAGGCCTGTAGGCCGAAGATGGATACCCCAATGCTGCAGAGGAACGTTGGCAGCCAGCTGTTTCATTTTTCACATTTTTTTGTTTTTCTTTTTTTTAATATTTATTTTTATTTTATGTGAATTGGTGTTTTGCCTGCATGTATAACTGTGTAAGGATGTCAGATCTTGGAATTACAGCTGTTAGTTGCCATGTGGATGCTGGGAATCAAACTCAGGTCCTCTGGAAGAACAGTCAGTGCTCTTAACCACTGAGCCATCTCTCCAGCCCAAAAGATAGTTTTCAGTTAATAATACAAGTTAGATAGAAAGTGAATTAGAAAAAAAAAAAAAGAAAGTGAATTAGGGGGGCTGGAGAGATGGCTCAGGGGTTAAGAATACTGGCTGCTCTCCCAGAGGATCAGGGTTCAATTCCTAGCACCCACATGGCAGCTCACAACTGTCTGTAACTCCTGTTCCAGAGATCTGACATCTTCATACCAATGCACATAAATAAAGCTAAAATAATTAAAAAAAAAATTAAAGAAAATGAACTAGGTATAATCCCTTGGACTCACCAAAATAGGATAATGAAATATTTTCTTTGAATTTGACAATTGTTCCTGAACTGGACATTACTGATGTAATTATTGTTTGTATATATCGTATATAGTTATTATATATCATTTTTCTTATGTTAGTCATATTTTTTAATTTATATTTAATAAAAATAGTCTGGAATAACAGAGGACAGAGCCATCTCTCCAGATCTTTTTTATTTTTTTGAGACAGGGTGACAGTTTTTTCAGTGTGACAGTCCTGGCTGTTTTAGAACTTGCTTTGTAGACCAGACTCACAGAGATTTAGTTTTAAAAAGCAACCACTGGAGCTGAACAGATGGCTCAGTGGTTGAGAACACTGAGTGCTCTTCCAGAGGACAAGGGTTCAACCCACAGGGCAGCTCACAACTGTCTGTAACTCTAGCTTCAGGGCAAAACAACACTGTACATAAAATAAAAATAAATCTTTTTCTTTTTTAAAGATTCTCATTAAGAAAATAAATAAATAAAAATAAAATAAAAAGGAACTACTTGTTTTAGATACTTTACACTGATATGGATTTTGGTTTACTGATACAAATTTAAGGTTAATTTTGTTTGTTATATCCTATGTATATTTCTATTCTTGTTTAAAGTATTTTGTTTAGGTAACTGATTTAAAACTGTATAAGAAATACAAATTAATAGTCATCTGTGATAATCAAACTTAAAGTCATGTTAGATCTTTTAGATATACAAAGATATATTTCAATTATCTAGGTACTCTTCAAACAGCCAAACAGTGGTGCCACAAGCCATTAGTCCTAACTTGGGAGGCAGAAGCAGGAGGATCTCTGTGCTGGGATTAAGTGTCTCCACCACTAAATTCAATGTGCATAGACTATAGAATTATCTTAACATCGGTAGAATATGAAATCCTAAAGATTAATGTGGTTTGGTCTTGAAGGTGAAGAAGTGGAAAGGTAAATCTTCAGGAATGCAAAATGAAAATCTTATCATCCACATGCTTTATTTTCCTTCTTGTGACCCCTAACTACCTAACTCCATATTGTTTATTTGTTTAGAGACAAGGTCTTCCATCCTGCTCTCCTCTCTCTTTTTCTCTCTCTGAGACAGTTTTGGGATCAGAGGGGTAACTCATTATTTGCTGAATGAAAGAGTGAACACTAAGCTGAATTTAAACCTATAAGCAAATGTAGCAGGATACAAGATTAACTCAAAGAAATCAGTAGCCCTTCTATACACTAAAGATAGAAGAGCTGAAAAAGAAATAAGGGAAACATTATCCTTCATAATAGCTGCAAATAGTATTAAATACCTTGGAGTAACTATAACCAAAGAAGTAACAGACCTATTTGACAAAAATTTTAAATCACTGAAGAAAGAAATTGAAGAGGATATCAGAAAATGGAAAGCTCTCCCATGTTCCTGGATTGGTAGGATCAACAT